>JABSTQ010010021.1:0-45000 GCA_013358835.2 Ixodes persulcatus | reverse complement strand
AAAATTTGTCGACATACAGCTTGATCCTTTTGTGGTACGAGCATTTTCTGATCATACTTGTACATGAGGTGAACTGTTACTGAAACTAGGTCGACTCATCCTATACCCTCGATCTGTGCAGCTTACAGGGCATTACAAAAGTACTATACTGCATTTCACCATAACTTGCCAAATAGCAAAAGCTACGGCACCGGTAGCCGATCGGAACATTTGGCTGAGGGACGTGACAACATATCGTTGGAGTACACTCCTCCTGCAGAGAGCTCTCACTTCGTTGCTCTGATTAGCTTGAAGGGGCCATAGCGTTTTCTCTTTGTCAAGTTACGCGAATTGTAGTGTGGCCACTGAGATTGACATTGAAACATAACATTCCTCATGAGGGTTCTGGCATCTATCCTATGATCACTTATGCAATTATAAATGTCGGAGCCACAAGGGATTATCTGACAATAATCCATAACTCGTCATATAACAAACTGCGTAAATGGTTGGGTAAGTGCAGTAGTGGCAGTTTAGCATATCTGGGAAAAACAGCGCCTTGGGGAGCTCTCCTTCCTCATAACCGTCTGTCTCACTCAGGACTGTCCTGAAAACCCTTTTGAAGTCATTAGTCAGAAGGGGATTTTTTAGCACATCTCTGACACAGTAATTTTCGGCATCAATGAGGCAATCGAGGAGGAGAACCTTATGCGTTCGAACCAGGTTGCAAACAGTGAGGAGGACTTAGATCAAGTCCTGCTTTGTATACAAGTGGTCTCTCAGCAATTGGCATGCAAAGGGTGGAGCAGTTACGACAATTAAAACTTCAGGCTCCTGAATACTGGAGCTGTTGCCATCAGCGCAACAACCACAGGTTGTTGTCGTGCCAGTAGACCTCGCTCTGAAGTCCCCTGGGGCCTGGATGATAACGACAATAACTTGTTGCTGCCATCATGTTGTGTTAGCCAGTGGACAAAAACAAAAACTATTCCTCTCACTTTTGGCGTGTGCATTACCTAGCTAAATCAACACCCTATATATTTGTAGAGTGTTGCCATTTTGAGCTAAAACACAAAAAGAGCCATTGCAGAATGACGTAGTGCTATGAATAAGTAAACTCTCAATTCTTTATACAGCCATGTCTCGTTAATCTGGACACTTCCGTTAAACCAATAATTGTCCATAATATATACGTGTTGTCTATAATAACGAGACAAATATTTATGTATTTGCCCAGTTTGTCCCCGAAAATGGTGTCTATACAGCGGGGTACTTATATTAACGAGACATCACAGTATTTACTGTCATTGTCTTTACCGGTTCCTACAGATTGGTTTATTTATTAATTTAATTATTTACCCTCAAGGCCAGAGGCATTACACAGAGTGTTTTTTCAATACATAAAGAAAACACACAACAGCATGGAGAACCAAAATAACTGCTCATTGAAGTAACAGAGGTTTATCACGGCATTTCTGAAACTGTTAGTGTCAATAGTTTCGGCAACAGCCATGGGAAGGTAATTCGATTCCAAAGAAGTGTTGGGAATAAAAGAATTATAATATAGTTTGTCCTGCAGGATGGAATGCCAACTTTGTACCTATGATTGTTGTACGCTGAGAGGTAATGCGGTTCTGTTAGGGACCTTACGTTGAGAGGTGAGTTAGGTTATGTTAGGTCAGTACTTTCTTTTTTAACTAAAACTGAGCAGGTCCAATTAACGGCAATATGAGCTGGACCCATTTAGCGCTAGCCCAAAGGGGTAAAATGCTGCACGTGGTGCCTCCGGCATACTAAGCTACAAAACTGACTGCCTAGACTGCAACAATAGGAAATGTGGCAATATTTTCCAACTTCTCTTTGAACAGCTTAACGAACGTCAAAGCCAGCGCGGCTTTTGTGCCACCTCGGCCTCAACGCTGCTGGGCCAGCTCATGTTGCCACACTGTACTTCCGCTGTACTTCAGACGTGCTCTAAGAAGTCCTCAACGCTTCTTTGACATACCAGCCAGTTTTCGAAGAAACCCTGGTCAAGAGGGCTGGAGCACGAAGTGGAGGCTGCAGCCTCTGAACTCTGATAAATATGTAGACGGAATTGAGCTTCGCGGGACTGCAGAACTAGTAAAAGGCCATGTGTTACAGTTTCTATTGTCCGCGCAGAGGCCTTCTTTAGGGTTATTGATCAAACATATCCGACTAATACCTAAACATTTCGCTAAAGAAATAGATTGTCTAGATCCAACGTACCTCCTAGAAAACTGACCAGGTATATCGAACCGTTCATCTCAGGGAAAATGACGGGTAGGTATATAATGCATCTCCAAACACAGCCTTATTCTTAACCGCACTAGCCTGTTGTTACTGTTAAATCAACTGCTTTCTAATAACCCCCTTATGTGAGGCATCGTAAAAAGAAAAATGGTTGTAGTAATACCTGTATTGAAATGCTCTACCTTTACCGCCTCTTTACCTTTACCTGTGTAGACTGTGTTGATTGCTCGTCAGTTTATCCTTTTTTTATGCACATAGTTTGAAGGCTAACATCCGAACTGTTTGTACTACCGTGCGACGCTACCGTGTCTGTTCGCTGATACCCCGCAACAACCTCATCATTGCATGTGCTGTTTGGAACTCTTTCGTATCTGTTAATCTATGTATAGCGAAAATAAACAGTTGCCTGCTTGAAGTAACTCTTCTACTTTGAATAGACTACCTGTGATAGCCGCCCAGTGGTGCGCACTTAATTATAAAGCCAATCAAGCGAAGGCGGAATGCAAGCGAACGCGAGAAGCCAATAAACGAAATGCCATGGGGGCCGCCAACTTGAAAAATGAAACGAGACTACCGAAACGCCAAAAGTGGTTTGTTTGCCCATCCGCTGTGAGAGGGCGCTTTCGCGGGTTTAAATAATTATTTGAGAAACTTTCGCTTGTTTTAAATGTTTTGTTGTCAATATAATTTAGATCGTTTAAATATTATATTAGGGGTTTAGGTGTACACTATATTTGTATTGACACTAGGTCCTCGATCACGTGGTTTGCGATTACCGCAGGTTTATTCTACAGTGGGCAAACTGTGTATGATAATTAAACTGTGGCTGAGCCCTTCCCGAAAGCGGCAACGAGTTAAAGGAACGGCGTTACCGGTAATACGTTACTTTTTCCCGTGACGTAGTAACCTACTCATTTCAAAACAGTACACTTATTTTGAGTAACGGGTATCGTGGTTACGTAGCTCGTTACTTCCCAAGACTTAAAACAAATTACGCTTCAATTTTTTGCGTTTCCAGGTGCAAAATCATATTAATTTACAGCGGAGCTTTTAAGGGCTACTTTCCCCAGGATCGTGTCCCCCACAAAGAAATGAAGACACCGAACTCTGGACGCCTACCGCCATCTATGAGGGACGGCGGCAAGCCACGAATCTGGTTGCCGCCGTCGCTCATAGATGGCGGCAGCCTTTCCAACAAGGATGATAGAAGGTAGGAGTGGGTATGACGTCAGCCACGTAGCCTCCACAAGCCATGCTCTCTTGACGCCTCGCCTCTTTCTCATTTTCCTCCTTACCCTCCTCACTTATCAGGCCAACCTGACCACATCACGTTACCGTAGCTAGCCTTCGCCTATAGGCGAAGGCTAGCTACGGTAACGTGATGTGGTCCCTTGCGCGCTCCGTCCGGTAGGTTTGATCAGATCGAAGGCTATTAGCGGCGAGATGTTTCGATGGCGCCCTCGTTCGGTTACCTTTCTTGACGTCATCACCTTGTGAACAACAAGTTCGATGGTGTTTGTAATGGGCATGGTGGAAGCCTGAAATCATAGCGCTCTAAGAGAAACACTGACAACACCATCAAAATGGAAGTTCTTACATTCCTCTTATTTCCGCCGATGAGACATCCTTTTCTGACGTCATAGTCAGCATTCGGCCAATTGTGGTGGGCCGACCACAGCGACGCTTTCGTTCGCTCACGTCGCCAATAGCCTTCGATCTGATCAAACCTACCGGACGGAGCGCGCGCAAGCCTGCAGGGAATCCTTCTACAATCAACCATCCATCTCACACGTGACATGTCACGCGCACCAATTGCCAGGGAGATCTACGGTCACGTTGGCCACAACATCGTTTAAACCTTTTATGACTAGACTTCACCAATATTGCAACGTGCCCCCTCCTAGTACTTATAACCTCCTTGCTTTCCACTCTGGCTTGCCGACATGCGGCCGGCCATTACTTTCCATTGTAGGCTTCACCAATAGTGCAACGAGCCCCCTCCTAGTGCTTATAACCTCCTTGCTTTCCACTCTGGCTTGCCGACTTACGGCCGGCCATTACTTTCCATTGTACAGCTCCACTGGTTTTCCTTCTTCACCAGAGTGGAAAGGCTGAACGTTTCTTGCATTAGTCTACATACCTTCAAAATTGTTTCTTGATATATAGCGATTCTGCGTACCTATAACGTGAAAAAAGTGAAACGTTTTACTTCGTAAGTGAAAAGTAACGGCAAAGTAACCTGCGTTACTTTTTATCGGTAATTGTAACTAGGGGTGTCGCGAACCGGTCGAGGTTCGCATTCGACCAGGTTCGACCTTTTCGAACTTCTTGCGAAAAGTACGACAAAGGTTCGGCTCAGGTTCGACTGCCGCGACAGCCTGGCTAGTTTGCTTCGGATTGGATGGTGATGGCTAAGGGATGAATAAGGGCAGCACTAATTGGTTATTTCAGTTAATACAGTACAAAAAATTAAGTTGTTAACTTCTTCAGTGATTAGAATTAGTTTCTTTTAATTTCAACTGTTCATAAAATTAAAATAACCCTTTGCATAAAAAAACATTCTCCAAACCTAGACATGCTTGTATCAAGGTCTGGCCACACTGTCCACAAAGCCGAACGTTCGCTTTATTTGCAAGTAAGGTATAACGCATTTCGTTCCTTTTTTTTTTTTTTCTGTAACGACACTGGCCCAGAAAGGCAGACGACACAGCCAGGGCGTGGGCTCCGTTGGCCCGTAGCGTCCGCTGTGGTCCATCGCAAGTTGAAAGGTAGCAGAGAAAACGTGCGGCGTCCTCCTCACCCCGTCCGCCGAGCCACTTGAGAAGCTGACAGATCGACACATCGGAAACGCGCTCTTGGTCCCTCATCGTTGCCAGCCCCGGGCGCAAACCGTCGTCGAACGAGTCCTGTTATGGATCAACGACCGTCCTTTCAATTTGGACGCCCTCCCCTCACCCGGATTCGTGTGGAGTGTTTCGCTTCCCTTCGACGTTTTTTTTTCTCTCTTGGGTAACTCCCGAGGCAGTCGAATCAAAGCTGTATTTGATTTCAAAGGCGCTCTTCTTTTCATTCCCTGAAAGGAGAGTCGGCGCGCGCGGAGCTAGCTAGTTGTGAAACGTTTGTTGGCTTTTGAACTCCACCCCTCGACCGTGTTGAGTAAAAGCTGCTTCGCACACTTGCCTCTGCTCACGACAGAGTGTGTTAAAGCCTCTCGTGATCGACGAAAGAACACACTGGCGCCGTCTGTTGGGAAGCCGTGGAACACTCGACATTTTTCTATATTTCCTAGCTTTTTTTTATCGCGTATTATTATTTATTTATTGGCTCAAGGAACTTTTAAAATTTAACAAACGTCGATTTTTTGTGGGTGGTAATTTAATCCCGCAAATAGCGCAAAACCTTCGCTCTCGTGAAATGCAGTTCCAGTGCCACCTCCTAGATGGCGCCAGCTTGCCATTATGTTCTCTCGTCTTAAGAGATCTTATGAATACGGCCGTAAGCTTTATTTTTACGTCGCTTTTATTTCCTGCGCAAATAAACCCCCCATCCCTTATCGTACCGTGATGTGCACTAGTGAAGGCACCGGAAGTATTTTTAAGGAATTCGTTTATGGCCTTTGATATCTGCGGTACTTACATTACGTTTGATCTTTCCGGATAACTTGAGCGGGAATCGTCAAAGGACCGCTGGATTTGGTGTATAGTTATACTACTTCAATTGGTGCTTAGTAATTCTAACACATCGACGTATTCTAATGTTTTTAACCGGTATGGGGTAGCATGGATTAGGCCAAGAAAGAAAACCTCCCCGTATTAAATCTGTCTTTTGACTTCGTTCGCTTTGTCTTGTTCTAAATCTGTGTAGTGTGACAGAAGCAGCTGACTGTTTTTCGACTAACTTAGCTTTTTCTTAACACTCATTTCCGAACGTTTTTGTTGTCCCTTAATTTTCCGTTGAAAATGAATTAATGGCATTTCACTGAGTTGTATTCCAAGCTTGTGTTGGTTGAGCATAAAGCACGAAGGTAAATTAAAAAGTTTCCGGATCGAAAAAAACAAAACAACAGCAACAACCCTATAAATCTGATTCAAGTTATACTTTATTTTTCAACATAATCCCCCCGAACCTCGACACTCTTGGTCCAACGTTTTTCCAGCTTTGCGATTCCCTCCCGGAAGTGACTTTCTTCTACATAACTGTTCACAGCCTCCATCACCTCTTCATTTGACAGAAATCTCTTTCCAGATAGGAAGGTCTTGAGCTTCGGGAATATGTGGAAGTCCGAGGGAGCCAAATGAGGTGAGTATACGGTGGATGCGGAAGGATTTGGAACTTCAGTTCTGTCAGTTTTTGCTGAGTGACTGCATTTGAATGGGAGGGTGCACTGTCGTGGTTAAACAACACCCGTTTTTCGACCATTCCCGGGGGTTTTTCTAAAATAACTTGTTTCAGCTTGTCCAGAAGTGTTATGTAGTATATAGGCCTGTAACGTTTTTTCCTTTTTCAAGATAGTCAACACGCACAATTTCTTTGGCGTCACAATAAACTCATGCCATCAAATTGCAAGCCGACTGAATAATCTTTGCCTTCTTTGGAGCCGATTCACCGAGCCCAGTCCATTGTCTCGATTGACTCTTTGTTTTTGGTGTGTAATGGTGGAGCCGCGTCTCGCCCCTAGTTACAAATCGTCGCTTGAAATCCGTTGAATTTGCCTGAAATGCACACAAACAGACGTTCGGGCTCTAACGCCTTTTTGTCTTGGATTGAGCAAATGCGGCAGCCATCTTGCAGAAAGTTCCTCTAATCCCAACCCATTGTGGAAAATATGAACAACTCGTTCAGAAGAGATGCCCATTGCTTTCTCAATTTTACGCAATTTTATATAGCGGTCTTCCAAAACCAAGTGATGGATCTTATCCGGAATTTCTGGTGTGGTAGCTGTTTTTTGACGTCCTGAACGTGGTTCATCACTTGTGTCCGCACGACCACGCTTGAATTCAAAAACCCAAAACTTCATGGTGGAAAAAGAAGGTGATGAGTCCCCAAGAACAGCATTCAACCAGAACTTGATTTTAAGCCCAATTGTTTCCTAAAAAAAAAAAAAAAAAAAATTGATGAACGCTGGTATTTTGTTTTTATCCATGGATGGATAGATGCTAACGGCTGTAACCTTTATAACGGGCGGTAGGTTGCGCCACCTAGTTTAGAAATTAAGAACCAAACGTATGATTTCTTTCCTTCGCCAATTTGCTTACCTGTCTGCAATTTCGTAACTATCACCAGGCGGTGTGGGATATCATCACCAGGATGACCTTTTGAGGGATCGCGCGCAAAAAGCTAAAAATATCCCTACCCGCCTCTTCCCCCCTGCGAGGGAGTCCCAATGTTCCTCAGTACCGCCTATCCCCAGCTGTGTCAGTTAGTTCTAGAGGTCATTCTATTCTCCCTAGATAACTTCCACCAGCCTTCCAATTTCCTTTTTGTTATTAAAAATCACTTATCATTAGGGTTCCGTGTTTTCGGAGTCAATTTTTAGTGAAATTCGGAAAGTGTTTTTCGGAGTTGATATGTCACCTGAACTTCGGGGTTTATCTGAGTTTATTTTTGTTAGATTCGAAATTCTCCGAAATTCGCAGTAAGTTTACCGTGTTCCTGTTCTACAAAATTCAATATAAGAATAAATGTTCGGACAAAAATGTGCCCTAAACTTATAAAATAAAAAAAGGGAAGAACTTACCGGTTCTGAAATATATTTCTGCAGCTTCATTTGGACATCCTAGTGCCCTTGTGATAGGCAGTACTAAATGCCCCACGAAAAATCTTGCGAACAAGTGTTGCTTCAATGAACGTCGTTACTTTGAAATAGCCAAACTCCTGGACGTAGTCGTTAAAAAGCATAAACGCTTCAGCTTTCCTCCTATTTATATAAAACCTACTGGTTCATAACCTTTACTGTTGTAGGGACACAAGGGTATGGTCTAAAGTCGAAAACGGAACAGTGCATTTGTCGTCGCCCAGAAGTAAATTGACCCGTTGTACCGGAGAACCCTGATAATATAAACGGGATCTCTCATTTGTCAATAATCCTAGACTAACCAAAAAAAAAAATTGATGTGACCTCTTCTTGAGACTACTGACCCTGTGGTCTGACAAACCATATTCGTAACATACCTTCGTTTCGCTTTTCATTTTGCCACCATGACCTCGAAATTTTGAGCTTTTCGGATACATCCGAATTGACGAAAATCTTACCGGCGAGTGTTTTACGGAGTTTTTCGGATTTACCCGAAAACACGGGTTCCTACGTTTTATCAGTTCTTCCATTGTCGTCTGCAAGCCCCAGCGTTCCGGCTAAATTCATCGCTTCCTCCGGGAGGGCGGGAGCAAGCCCTGTGCACCTCAACGCCACGTGTTCTAGTGTCTCGTCTTCCCCTTGGCGTACGGCACACCGCATATTCATTTCCTTATACCTTGTCCTATATGTCCTAGTCCTCAATACTCCCGTTCTAGCCTCGAATGACAACGAGCTTCCCCATGAATTATTGTACCAATGTTCCTTCCTTATTTACTGTTCTTGTCCCCTATACATAGTTAAGGCTGATTGGCCCTGCATTCCTTCCTCCCCCCTTTCTCTCTCGGCTTCTTTTACTTTCTTTTTCGCGGAGGTTGTCTGTTTTGCCCCTTCACTTGACTCTTGGTATTTGAATTTAATTTTTTGGGCTCAGTTTGTCCAATTAGTGTTCGGACTTTTCATGTATAGTCTTCTTCCTCTCCACAGATCTTAATCAGCTCTTGTAACCTATCCCGGCTATCAGCTAACAGTACAATGTCGTCTGCGTATAACATTCCTGGTATTACTTGGTTTACTTTTTCCCCTCTCTTCATATATGACACATCAAAACCTAAACTTCACCCTTTTACTTTCTTTTCCATTATACTTAGGTATAGACGTTTTCCGTTTCCTTTCGTTCTCAGTCAAGTGGGTTCCGTACCTGGTATGCGGGACGAAAAAAGAATAAAACATTTGAACTTGTAATTTGCGAAAAAAATGTAGGTGAGGTGAAACAAGAATGTGTGATAATCAGGCATTATGCTTTAACACACACCAGAAGTTACGACATTCAAGATGGTTGCGCCCTTGTGGAGAAAGTGTATACCATGAGAAGGGGAGGCCATCACAGAAAATGCTCGCGGTTGCTCGACTAGAACGCTTGCACAAAGCCAAACTTTTTTAGATATCAATCTGACATTTGTGGTACTTTCATACGAAAGGGTTGCCAACACGGCGACATAAAACTATATTAAAAAAAAGTCCCCTGGCGGCGTCTCCGGAAACTTTCCATCCTAACTTCGTAATTTGCCATATGCCAATGTATATTTGAAATGTAAAAGGATGGCTAGTTGGGCTAGTTGTTTTTGCATCATGGTGTAATACGCCAAAACAACAAGGACTAAAACTTCGTTTTCGTCCTTGTTGTTTTGGCGTATAACACCATGATTTGAAACCCAGGGATCCTGGGTTCAATCCCCACCGCTGCCCGTTTCGATCTGGATGAGCATCGTACCGGCGTGCGGTCGTGTATCACTACTGCGTGGTGCACGTTAAAAACCCCAGGTTAGCGGTTGTACTGCACTGACTGAAGTTCTCATTTACAGCTGAGACACCTGACGCCCACTGAGGCAGACTAACTTCCGGCTGTATAAACATACACACAACAATTTGCTTTTGCTTTGCCATGATTTAAAATGTGTGAGATCATGTTAGTAGCTTATTTTATTACGAATCCTCCGCAGCGCCAGTCGCATCCCAAGCATAGTGACTCTAATCCCAAGGTTAGTCCGACCCCGCGATTCAGATCAAACACGAACGAGGTATAGAATTCCTTTCTTTAAAGCTTTATAATGCGCGCGCTCGTTCTGCGAAATTCCAACGCTCTCCCGAAGTTCTCCCTTTCTCATCTAAAATGTTTCTGCACGCGAACCTTGTTGTTTATTATACGTGCGTATGTTAAAACTAAAAAAAAAAAAAAAGATTTATACGGCTCTTGTCGCCCTCGGCGCCGAGGGCCCACGCGTGAATTGTGATCAAATCGCCCATCGATCGGTCGCGATCGACTGCTGGCTCACGGGCCTCGGTGCTGGGCGGCTCGGCACTGGTCAAACGTAGACCCTCTGCTTGGAGAGTTACCATGTTAAAGGGGCAGTGCAACGATATTCGCTTGAGATATTTTTTTTCACTTTACACGAGCTTACTGGCACTAGTGGGACCCAAGTGTACTCGCACGTAAAGCCACTGACCGAGAAATTCATCTGTTGCGGTGTAATTTAAAAATAAATTTGGGGTATGTGCATGTTTATACAGCCTAGAACGCAGTTTGCCTTAGTGCTTATCTGGTGTCTCAGCTGTAGATGAAACAAAAATTAGCAATTGCTGTAGAACCGCTCGCCTGGGGAAGGAAGCAACATACTTTAACCTGCACACGCACACGACCGCACGCCGGTACGATGCTCATCCAGATCAAAACGGGCAGGGGTGGGGTTTGAATCTAGGATCCCTGGGTTCTGCATCGCGAGCTTTCCCTCCACGTGCTCCGAGCTGGTGTGCTTCCGCTTGGCATGGGCTAACTGCGAAGGCTGTGCAAGCGCGAGCGGGTAACTTTGACTTGCTTGACTGTAGCACCCGCTGCACGAGCGCCCGTGCAGCCGCCGAGGCTTTATCCATAGCAACTAGCTCGCGCTTTTAGCATGCGCGGCTAACAATAGTCCATGCTAAAGTGAGACGAAGTATAAAGTAACTGGATCGTGGGAAAGTAACGCCAAGCTCTCCGTTTGGTCGCCATTTTGGCCCTTGAAATGAACAATTTCTTCTTGACCACTCCACTCTTGGTGAGCCGATCTAAATTCGCTGGTGACGGGTAGCTTTATAAAGACGTTTCTTGTATACCGAGGTTTTGCAATCCACACACCGGCGAAACAAGCGTACATCTTCGTACCACTACCACGTGCGGGGTCGGTGCTTGGAGGCATATAAAAATAATTTTCCTGTTTCTAAATACTCATAAAGAACAATATAATTGTAAGAGAGCTGTGGATGTGGGGATGATTGATAAGTTGACTGCATACACAGTGTGCCAAAGATGCTTATATTGGCGAGGAACGCCTTTAGTACGATGATGCTTCATGGCGCTTTTGGTGCGACTGGATTAGAACGACCCTCTCGAAACTTTGAAGACTTGAGGGGGCCGAAATGGCGATTGCCATAGCGACGGAGACCGAATAGCCAATCGGACTGCGAGGTTTTGGTCGTCTGTGTATTAGTATTTGTTTGTGTTCGGGTAGCAGGCAGGGAAGGCAATGACGCTACTTTCCAAGGATCAAGTGACTTTAGTAACACGTAGAGCGAAAGCTCGCTCTTGAGAACCCAGGGATCCTGGGTTCAATCACCACCCCTGCAGGCCTGTTTCGATCTGGATGAGCATCGTACCTGCGTGCGGTCGTGTATCACTACTGCGTGGTGAGTTTAGTGGTTGTACCGCACTGGCTAAATTTCTCATATACAGCTGAGAGACAATTAAAGGGGCGATGCAACGATTTTTGTATTTTGCGCAAATACCGCTTAGAAAGGATCCCTGACGTTAATGACCTGTGAAATACCCGTTCGTTTTTCACCACACGTAATCGAAGTCGCAGAAAAAAATGAAGAAAAACGAGCAGAGTTCACCCCCTCAACTCGCAGCCAGAACTAGCGGCAACGTGATCTGGAGCCAAATATATGCCGCCATTGTTGATCATCGCCATGCGCTGGGGTTGGCAAGGCACAGGACACGCGCTGAGTTCCAGACATTGTTATGGTTTGGCTGTTGTCGTCATTGCAGCGATTGGACACAGGACACTACCCGAATGCTTCTCGAGCTATCGATTATCACGAGCCCAAATCGAGTGTCCACGCCATGCTCGGGTCCAATCTATGAGCCGCATTCAAATATCGTCACTGGGCGGTACTGCTACCGCCCAGCTACGTCATCAGGTTTTGCGAAGGAGATATTGAATGAAAACACTCGGTTTTGTCCTCGAAATTACAGCGCAGCAAAGGAGTTTCTTGGTCAGTGGCGTTGCGTGCGAGTATCTTTGAGTCCCACTAGTGCCAGTAAGCTTGTGTAAAGTGAAAAACATTCCAATTGAATATCGTTGCACCGCCCCTTTAAGTCGCCCATGGCCGGTTCACACAGTTGCGTTTGACTGCGTTTGACTGCGTTGCGGCGAGAAGCGAAAGCGAGTCACCGGCACATCTCTGCTTCGTATGAAGCGTGGAATCCAATTCAAGGAATCTTCTTGGCACGCGATATAAGCAGCAGGGATGTCCTGGTGTCTCGCTGCCGCAACGCAGTCAAACGCAGTCAAACGCAACTGTGTGAACCGGGCTTCAAGCAGACAGTTGCGTTTGACTGCGTTTGACTGCGTTGCGGCAGCGAGAAACCAGGACATTCCTCCTGCTCATAGCGCGTGCCAAGAGATTCCTTAAATTGGGTTCCACGCTTCATACGAAGCACAGATGTGCCGGTGACTGGCTTTCGGTTCTCGCCGCAACGCAGTCAAACGCACTCAACCGCAATTGTCTGAACCGGCCTTAAAGGGATACTGAACCAAAGAATTTAGTGCCCATAATAAGTGGCGCACGTTCTTTCCACGAGCCAGCAGCCGCCGGTGTGCGCGAGCACACTCAACGAAAATGACGTCAAAGACCTCCATTCGCGCCTAAGAGGACAGTGAAATGTATGAGCTTCGGGCAAAAGAAGAATAAAGACAGGCTTTTCATCTCTACAAGTGAAAGCTACGTGCTTGTTAGACCAATTAATCGTTTACCTTTTACACCAGACACCACTGTGCTGATGAAAATCTTGTCTTTATTCTCCTTTGGCCCGAAGCCCATACATTTCACTGTCATCTTAACAGCGAATGGAGGTCTTTGACGTGATTTTTGTTGCGTGTGCTCGCGCACAGCGGCGGCTGCTGGCTCGTGGAAAGAACGTGCGCCACTTATTATGGACACTAAATTCCTTGGTTCAGTATCCCTTTAACGTCCAGCTGTATAAACATACACACACCAATTTTATTTTATCTTACTTTTTGAATGCAAGGTATAAAACTGCTTTAAAGAAGAAGACGACAACGGCGAAAACATTCAGCAACCGAGGTGAGCTTATCCTCTGAGACATTTTATACTAAAACTGTCGGCACATGCAGGCGTTTCCTCACCTGTCACGATTTCCTGCGGTATCTTGGTGTGAAAGGGAAGAGAGAGAGTACAAACAGTATCGCTGTGCACATATTCCTTACACCAAAGTCGACGCTTTCGGCAAGCAATGGCTCATGATAACCAGAGATTCTGGAATTCGCTTCTTAGCGAATATGACGTCAGCGCTTTTTTGTGAGCATCGACTCTGCTAAGGGCAAGCTAATGTAGAGCTTTTTCACACCCTTGTTCATTCATTCGATCGCGACGTGCAGAAAGAAAAAAAAAATCGACAACATTGTTCGAGAGCGGTGGCTCAAGGATCAGGAGAAGCTTGATATGCGGAAACGCAGGAAACAACGCGCTCGTATATGCCCTCCAGTGAACACCATCCTTAGATAAATACCATACGGACGCGCATTTGCCTAGCCTTAGTGATATTTTATATAAACCTCCCATGAATGACATAGAAATAAATTAGCGAGGCGTTTTTAACCTCCTACTTTATCATCGACACGAAAAAAAGCCCGGGGCCAGGCGAAATTCCTAATGAATTCCTAGAAAGATATGCTGAGTGGGTATCTAAATATCTTACTGTATAGTCTATAGACTGTCTATTAGTGGTGGCTCCTTCATCAGCGCATGAAAGCCAGCAAAAATTATTCCTGTCCACAAAAGTGGTATAGTGTTGCAAACGCGAGTAACTTCCGTCTCATTTTCCTTACAAGTACATGCTCCAAGCTACCTGAACATATTGTATCGAAACATCTATTGGCTTATTTCGAAAAGTATGACTTATTGTTCTTATCGCAGCATGGTTTCCGCAAAGGACTTTCCACGACAACTCAGCTTATTGAAACCGTTAATGATCTCCCTTAAACAATGAATTGCCGCGGCCAAATTGATATAATATTTCTAGACTTAGCGAAAGCCTTCGACAAAATGCCTCACTCAAAATCACTATTAAAAATTGATACCATCTTTAGAAATCCAGACGTTGCAAAACGATTTTCCTCTTATCTTTCATCACGAAGACAGTACAGTATATCGAGGTAGGGTGGAGCAAATCTGGTCTGTCACGAGTTGTCTCAGGGGTACCCCAGCGAAGTGTTATGGGTCCCCTTTTATTTTTGACTTTTATAAACGATCTGACCAATGACATTACAGTTCAGATCAAACGTTTTGCGGACGATTGTGTGGTTTATAATAAAATCTAAACAATAGACGACCAAATCGAATTAAACCGTAATTTAGAAAAAAAAAAGGTACTGGTGTGACAATTGGCAAATGGTGATAAATCCTGAAAAATCAGCGTTCATGTCTATAACTAGACATAAAAATATGCTGGCCTATATTTATAGCATAAATTGTGCCAAGCTTGTAAGAGTTGAAAAATATAAATACGTGTAATCTTTACTTCTGACTTAAGATGGAATACCCGTATTAAGAACGTATGCACTATGCACCAAAGCTAACAAAGCACTATGGGTACTCAGACGCAACCTTGCTAAAGCGACTCCTGAAATAAAAAAAAAAAAATCTGGCATATAAGACATTGGTCAGACCGGTCATCGAGTATGCTAAAATTGTATGAGATCCATATACTTTACTAATTGCTGTAAGCTAGAGAGAATCCAGCGACTCGCTTCAATATTATTTTTAATTAATATACCCGCGTTCATTCTCCCCCACAACTATGTGAACTCACCTGTCTTCCAACGCTTGAGCCAAGAACAAAGTACGAAAGGTTGAAATTTCTTTTTTTAAATTATTCACACATGCATAAGAGTCAATAGAACTGACTACTTTGAAATAAGTAGCGCTGAATCCTCAAGACATCGTCACATCATGTGACGATCGATGTCTTGAGGATCCCTAATCCATCTGTAAAAAATGATTGCTATCAATACAGGCTTTTTTCCTTAATGAGTGGAATATGCTGCCTGACTCTGCTTTATTATCCTCATTTCCTAGTTAATTTATGGAGAGAAGAAACTATCTTGTTGTGTGCGACTAATTAAAAAGTTAGTTTTCTTGTGTCAGTAATTATTTGACCTTAAAAACACACACACAAAAACTATGTATCGCTTTTACGTATTTTGTTTAGGCCTGAGGGATGGCGTTTCACTTTTTCTTGTAGCATTTCTCTTCTTCCCACCCCTGTAATAGCCCCGATAGGGCTGACAGTATAAATATATAATAATAATTTAAACATATTTGCCTCAAGATTCGATCGGCACTGCTCATGGGGTGAAAAGCAGAACTACGCTTTGTGGTACACTTACTTGGAGCAAAAGGAATGCTACGCCCGCGAGGCCGAAGCCATGGGAGGTGCATTTGGAGGTGCGAATGCAGCGCTCGTGCACTGGAATCAACTGCTAAGAGCTCGTGCTCTCTACACTTGACCGCGCTCTGTGCTCGAGCTGGTGTGCGCTAGACTACCAGCTCCAGCGACTTGGTCACCACGCCCACTGGCCAGAATCTCCCAATATAGGGCTCTGGCGAGGCCCATGACGCGCTCGGCTAAACTCCGTTTCACCTTATGTTGTACCGCAGTGAAGGCTAGAAGCGCGAGCTCATAGCGTTGGCAGCTGCCCTTGGTGCACGAGAGCTTCTGCCGCCGCGAGATGTGCCCTAGAGCAAGGAGCTCGCGCTTGTAGCCTTTCCTGCGGTACAACACAAGGCGAAACCGAATATAGTCTATTTCGTTTCGTTGAGCGGTGGGTATCTGTTGAGGCATCTGCAAGTCGGGCGTGCTCAATTTATTTTGCCTAAAATAACAGTTCATTTCATTTCATTTCCTTTATTATTCCCTCAGGGCTCGAAGGCATTACAGAGGGGAGTGGGCTGTTACTCAAAACACATAAAAGTAACATAATTGAGTAAGGCAAAAAAAAAAAAAAACACGCGCTACGCAACATTTGTCGAAAAGTTGGTAATAACATTTTGAAAATCAACAGTGTTAGTTATTGAGACTATATGTGCTGGAAGGCGATTCCAATCAATGGCGGTCTGGGGTAGAAAAGAGGCATTAATAGTGGAGGTGCTGCAATGGGGAATCCCTGCCTTTAGGTCATGGTCTACACGTGATGATATGTATGATTTTTCTAAAAACAATGCTTGATGGAGAGCGGGGTTCGAGTGATAAATCTTGCGAAATAAATATAGACGAGATTTTTTTTTTTTTTTTCGGAAAGAAAGATCAGGCAAGGAGAGGAAAGATTTCATGTGTTAACGATGTTTTGTCTCAAATGAAATATATTCTTAGAAATAAACGAGTTCTGCACAAATGGGTTTTTGGTAATTAAAGAAACACTGGGTTTAATATTCTCGATACAATTTTAGGTTACAAGACGGACACTATTGGTGGTCGCGTACCACCGTCGTACAAACACTCTCGCTCCGAGTCCCGCTGTTTGACTGGCGCATAGTTCTCTCGCGCAGCTTGGTCTCGCCCATGGCTGTAACCCGATGGCGCATCCGGTCTAACGCCAGCCAGTCGCGCCTTCATGGCAATCCACGTGCGAGACCATGGTGCCCGAGGAGTTAGAATAAGCGAAATAAAAGAAAAGGGCAAAACACAATGGCGCTCGCGTGGAATGCGCTCGGCGAAATAAAATAAAAGGGCAAAAACGGAATGGCGCTCGCTTACACAAGGAAGTTACACTGGCTGTGCGATGATGTTTAACTCTAGCACACGCAGTCGGATTACATTCCCCCCCAATTTGCGGTGCTGGCGCCACTGCCATTTAAGTTAGGTACCGATAAACACACATTTTTATGATAGAAAATAATTTGCGATCAACTAGGCCGCATTTTTATCAAATGACGGACGCGGATATTTATAAGAGCAAACAAAGTGTGGTGGATACTGATCATACACACACACCAATAAAGATGTTGAGCCTCCTCGTTCGAAACTGTGGCGCGATTTAATTTCCACGAACGGTCGCAATCCCCCTTATGAATTCAAAATCACGACACAAAAAATAAGAAAGCCGGCAGAAGAGGAGCGTGCAACAGAGACAATAACAAACGTGGTGGCTACAAACCGAAAGCCGAGAGTAAATAATCCCCTCGGGAAATACGCGAAAATAGCGAAAGAATGAGCCACACTCAAAGATAAGAAGGAAACAAAAACGGCTTCAGTTAATTAGAAAACCGCCGCCGGATGTCAGAGATCGTCTGCCAGAACCATCCTCTTTGCCCCGATCCTAGGAGAGTGTCAAATTTCAACGATTGAAACAATGCAGAAAAAAAAAGCTAATTAATTTGACGAAGTATTAACTTACTGACACGATAAAAGCAAAAAAAAAAAAAAAAGCAGCGAGGCTTTCAAAAACACAGACACACACAGACACAGAAGCGAACTCCACGGTACAAAAGAGAAGAGATAAAGAACGATGAAACAAAGTGCCACAATGGAGCGGACAAAAGCCGACGAGAGGAGCGCACGGGACATGAGAAGATTACGAGGCTTGAAAGCGGAGAGTTATTTTCTTTTCATCTTGTTCCGCGAGGTAGGCTTGCACGCTACAATTCTTGCTGGGAGCGCAGCATAGTGGCTCCCGCCCCCCTCCCAACGTTAATTGGCGATTCAGGCGTGAGCCCCTCTCCCCTCCCATCCATTTGCGCCCTGCCCTCGTGTCGTTTATTTAAAGCCTGCAGCCTCGGATTACGCTTGCAGAGCGTGAAATATGCGGCCGACGAATGATGAACCTCGCCGCAAGAACAGACGCGCATCACTCATTTTTTTTTCTTATTTATTTATTTATTTATCTTTTAGTTTGCTGCCGCAGAGGACCCGCCTCGCGCGATCTACGGTCGCGGACGAAATGACGTGGAAGACATAGGCACTCTGTCGCTGACGGCGGTCGTACAAGTGGGCAGCGCTGGGAAGGACGCTCCTATTCAGCTACCCGACAGTGAAAGACATTTTTCAAGGAGGAGAATGGGGCTAACAGAACTTACACGGACGCCAAAGTTCGCGGCATTGTCTCAAAACTCTGCTGTTCCTATACGTAAGACACTAATAGTGCACCGGAACGAACTTCGAAGACCAATCATTGGTCTCCCCTCGGTCTTTCTCTAATCATTTCAAGTAACGAGAAGGAAAAATTAATGCTATGCTTCAATGATAAAGCAATTTCAGTAAAAAAAAAAGAGAATTTTTTTTTTTTTTGCCATGGAGAGCGCATGGTCATTGGAGCGTGCTTCCCGACTGCCTTTCTCACTTGGCTTAACCGATTCGAGGAAAAGCAATGTCTGGGTCGGCTTCAGAGGGACAACGTCTTAGCTAAGTCTAGAAAGCAGTTCCAGTGCCGGAGCAGCAGCCGAGTGGCACTCGAATGCGGAGAGCAAGTCGTCTCTTCTCTGGTGCAGGAGTTTCGGTGACGTTAGAACGACGCCGAGCTTCGATTGGCTTCTGGCTAAAGGCCCGTTCACACTCTTGCGACCGAGTTCGACCGAGAGAGACCAAACCGGTTTTTAAGCCTCTTGCGATCTCTTAGGACCAGCTCCGCTGCAGCGGAGCTGGTACAGCGGAGCAGAGGCTTAAAAACCGTTCTGGTCTCTCTCGGTCGAACTCGGTCGCAAGAGTGTGAAGGGGCCTTAAATTTCTCATCTACAGCTAAGAGACAAGTCACCCGTGGAGGCGTACTAGCACCAAGGCTGTCAAAACATACAAGCAACGCTCTTTCTTTTACAGCGGAGCTGTTAAGGGTTAGATTCTCCAATTCCATGTCCGGTACTAAAAAAAAGTCGACACAAAACTCTGGACAGCTACCGCCATCTATGAGCGAAGGCGGAAACCAGACAACCAGTCTGTTTGCCGCGGTCGCTCATAGATGGTGGCACATAGTGCAGCTGCGCTGCTCCTCCTTCTTCACCAGAGTGGAAAGGCTGAAAGTTATATTTTTTTTTTAACACTGGGAAGGAAAAAAAAAGGGGGGGGGGGACCAAGGTCGCGTCGCAGATTGCTTTTCTAACAAGGGGCGATTCGCACACTTGTATCGAGTCCGACCGACTGCAACTGCAACAGGTTGTGAAGCCTCTTATGACAGCGTCACACGGAAGCAATGGGGGATGGAAGTGGCTTAACGCCCCGTTGCCATAGCAACCCGTAAAGAGGTGAAAGGCCCGTTGACACACTTGCAACCAAGTTGGACGGAGAGAGACAAGACCGTTTTTTAAGCCTCCTGCGACGACTTAGGAACGGATGCGCTGCTGCGGAGCTGGTCCTAAGACGTCCCAAGAGGGTTAAAAACCGGTCTTATCTCTCTCCGTCCTACTCGGTTGCAATTGTGCGAACGGGCATAGAGACAGGACCGGTTTTTAAGCCTCTTCCGACGCCTTACGATCGGATGCGCTGCTGCGGAGCTGGTTGTAAGCCGTCACAGGAAGCTTAAAGCGGAGCACTGACATCCTAAAGGTGGTATCTTTTTGTCGTCTAAAACGATGCAAGTTGTAGTCATGGACGCGCATAAAAAGAAAAAAAAAAATACCGCAACGCGAAAAATATTTCCTACGCGCGCGCACACCATTTTATTTTTGGCGCTCTTTTTACCTTCTCACCTTCTCGCTTTTTTTTTATTTGTGGCGTGATCGATAATCAAATTTAGAAGCTTTGTAAACGATATTTCTATAATATTTAGTAACGGTATTCGTAAAACACGTTTTTTAGCGCAATCGCGAACGCACAACGGGCCCTCCTTATTGAAATAACGAAAATCGGAGTCCGGTGGAATGTCGCCTCCTGGCTTTTTCTCCTCCCTCGGGAAAACATGGCGGCGCCGCGGCGCCGCGGCGCTCGGCACGTGTAGCACGATGATCGGTGAGTCGGAGAATCGGACGAAGTTCTCCTTTTAGGTGCTCGACGACCTCTCAGACTGCGAAAAGCAGATCGTCAAACGGTCAAAACAACTGGGTTTGGTGTCTGTGTACCTTATTTTAGGTTGTGCATGATTCCGCCGGGCAGCCTTTCATGCAGAACCGACGTGGCCCCTCCCGTCGCTCACAAAGGTCTACTGCGCTTTCGTTCTCTTTGACCTCACACTGTTTCAAAGAATTTGAGATCGTTAAAAAGGCCCTAAACGAACTTCAAAATCGAAAGTGAAGCGTCGTCTGCTCACAGCGATAGGCAGCACGAACGGAGAAGAACGTTTTTTTTCGCGGGACGCGGGCGAACACAACCCTTCGAGTCGGGACGGCTCGGGGGCGTGAGAGAAACTCGAGTTGCAGGACGACTCAATATTTGACGTCACTGCACTGGCGCGGATTGCGCGGGAACTTCAAATTCGGCTTTTGGAAGTTGTTTTTTTTTTACTTCACAAATACTGAGTTTCCAAGTTTCGAATTTTGTCCGTAATGTCCAGGCATCATTTTCAATCGTTTCAAACAATAAAAAAAAAAGATTTTAATTTGTCAGTGTTTTTTTAAGGCTGGTCCACACACGTGCGTGAGCCCGACCGAGTGACTGCAACGGCTTGCGAAGTTAACCTTCTTACGGATTGCTATGGCGAGGGGGCGTCTGTAAGCGGCGTAAAACACCGCCGCCATAGCAACCCGTAAGAAGATAAGTCGCAAGCGGCGGAAGTGTGAAATAGAGGAGCGGAGATTAAGTTTGCCCATACACGCGCCCTCAAAGCTTTATAAACGATGACGATGATGGGATGTCCCGGTTGTCCCCCCCCCCCCCCCCCCCACAAAAAAAAAAAAAAAGTACACAATTTGTTTTTACCGCAAAAGTAAGCTGCGCGTCGCCGAGCGTTCATTCTTGGCCCAAACGTAGCGCCAACGGTTCGAAACAGATGCCACATTTTGAGGACTAACCGTTATCTTATTTAAAAAAAATTATAAGTAATTTTTTTCTTAAATGTTTAATGGGAAAATGGCGGTTGACGGGGCTCTCCAATACATGGAGCTGAATGGCGCTAGTAACTGAAGGTGGGGGAAAACGGGCCCCATTTTCTCGCTGAATTTTTCTAAAAATCACAAAAATTTTTGAGCAAGACAACGGCTAGTTCTGAAACTTTCGCATCTGGTTCGGTCAACTCGCGCTACATTTGGGCAGAGAATCAGCTTTCGGCAATGTGCAATTTATTTCTGCGGTAAACGAAAAATGAAAAGACAAAAAGCTTTGTAATATATAAATATATATATATATATATATATATATATATATATATATATATATATAGTACTTTTTTTTGGGGGGGGGGGGGGATGGGGGGCACTGTCTCTACACGAACTCAACTCTCCTACATCCCGCCGCGGTGGTGGCGCGTCCGGTGCACTTCCGGTCTGGGGCGGTGGGCAGAAGTCGCCGGGCCAGACATGCATTCCTGCGTTCTTTTGAGAGAAACCAGACAAAAACCTATCTTCTCGTCAAAATGCTGCGACGGGGGCTGTACCAAGAGAGTCTGGAAAGGTTTGAAGATAAGTTTTCATGTGTTTCGGCCCCCTCCGTTCATCCGAGAACGTGGATAATAGCCGTGAAAAGGGCAAACCAGACGCTGTCGAACTACGATTTCTTGTGCGGGCAACACTTTGTGGTCGCCAGATGTATTTGTTTTGTTCCAACATGAACGAGAGAAAACCGCCAAGTTGTCCGGACCACCCGCGGGTTCAGTGCGTCTTCAAATTTACACGACCGCCTGATCGTTCGAACTTTCGTCTGCTCTTTCAAACTTGTCTGCGGCCCGTAGACCAAACTTGGACCCGGTGCCGGTGATTGCAATAAGAAGGAATTGCAGGTCTCAAAAGACTTAAGTAGGCTCGGTGTAAACAGTAGATACAAGATGAATTGATCATTGGTACCAGTGGCCATCACCGACTTGTTAAGCTTGGTCTGTTCCCCCTTCCGATTTTCAGTATCGACGTCGATCATCGCCGCTACCTTCTAGACTTTTGCAGCACGAGCGACGTCGCGACCGAAAATTGCTAGAAGAATCTCATCATGGTTTTGGCGTCCATTCTGCGGCGTTCATACAAATAAATCGTCGCACGTCAAATTATTTACGCAAAGTTTAGCGGCGTAACAAGCCTTGATATTTTCGCTCAGGCGATTAAAGTGGTAAGACATTGCTATGAGGACGTAGAATCTACAATTCAAACGGGAAAAAGAGTATGCAGACTCACACAGACGCCGACGACGTGACATTCCAATGGTTTGTTGACGCGAGACCGCGGTGCCTCTTGCCCGCACTCCATTGCGCATGCGTTCGAACTGTCGTCTGCTCTTTCAAACTTGTCTGCGGCCCGTAGACCAAACTTGGACCGGGAGCCGGTGATTGCAATAAGAAGGAATTGCAGGTCTCAAAAGACTTAAGTAGGCTCGGTGTAAACAGTAGATACAAGATGAATTGATCATTGGTACCAGTGGCCATCACCGACTTGTTAAGCTTGGTCTGTTCCCCCTTCCGATTTTCAGTATCGACGTCGATCATCGCCGCTACCTTCTAGACTTTTGCAGCACGAGCGACGTCGCGACCGAAAATCGCTAGAAGAATCTCATCATGGTTTTGGCGTCCATTCTGCGGCGTTCATACAAATAAATCGTCGCACGTCAAATTATTTACGCAAAGTTTAGCGGCGTAACAAGCCTTGATATTTTCGCTCAGGCGATTAAAGTGGTAAGACATTGCTATGAGGACGTAGAATCTACAATTCAAACGGGAAAAAGAGTATGCAGACTCACACAGACGCCGACGACGTGACATTCCAATGGTTTGTTGACGCGAGACCGCGGTGCCTCTTGCCCGCACTCCATTGCGCATGCGTTCGAACTGTCGTCTGCTCTTTCAAACTTGTCTGCGGCCCGTAGACCAAACTTGGACCGGGAGCCGGTGATTGCAATAAGAAGGAATTGCAGGTCTCAAAAGACTTAAGTAGGCTCGGTGTAAACAGTAGATACAAGATGAATTGATCATTGGTACCAGTGGCCATCACCGACTTGTTAAGCTTGGTCTGTTCCCCCTTCCGATTTTCAGTATCGACGTCGATCATCGCCGCTACCTTCTAGACTTTTGCAGCACGAGCGACGTCGCGACCGAAAATTGCTAGAAGAATCTTATCATGGTTTTGGCGTCCATTCTGCGGCGTTCATACAAATAAATCGTCGCACGTCAAATTATTTACGCAAAGTTTAGCGGCGTAACAAGCCTTGATATTTTCGCTCAGGCGATTAAAGTGGTAAGACATTGCTATGATGACGTAGAATCGACAATTCCAACGGGAAAAAGAGTATGCAGACTCACACAGACGCCGACGACGTGACATTCCAATGGTTTGTTGACGCGAGACCGCGGTGCCTCTTGCCCGCACTCCATTGCGCATGCGTTCGAACTGTCGTCTGCTCTTTCAAACTTGTTTGCTTTTTGTCCTCAGTCAAACGACAGTTGCCCGTAAACCAAACGTTTACCCGGTAATTGCGATAAGAAGTAAGTGCAGGCATCAACATACGTTTGAAGATTGGTTGGGGTAAGTAGGCTAAGTGTAAACAGTATAATACAAGAAGATGTTGATCATTGTTACCGGTGGCCATCACCGACTTGTAATGCCCGATTCTACTTGCGGTTTTTCAGTATCGACGTCCACCATCTCAGCTTCGGTCCACGCTTTTGCAGCCGGAGCGACGTCGCGACTGAAAATTGCGAGCGTAATCTCATCATGCGAACCAGGCTTGAGCGTCCATTCTGCGGCGTCCACGTGAAATGAATTGCCGCACGTCACATTATTCACGCGAAGTTTTGCGGTGTAACGAGCCTCGTTAATTTTGCCGAAGCCGCTCAAGCAGTCAGACATCGCCAGGAAGACGTAGAATGAACAATTCGAACGCGCAAAAAGGGCAAGGGGACTCACACCGACGCCAACAAGAAACGCAATTCAATGGTTTATTTATGGGCGACGGCAAGCTTCCTGCCCACTGTCCACCGCGCGTGCGCGGCGCCGGTGGCGCCCGCTAGGGGCGCTCCGGTTTTTTTGTAAACATGAGTTGGTGTCTACCATTTGCTTTCAACAAAAATCTAGTGCGTCTATTTTCCCTCAAAGCACTCGGGCGAATCGCTGTGATCTATGGACGGCGTTCAACGAACGACGCGGGGCTGACAATACTTTCATAGATCCCTCCCCCAACAGTCTGCGATGTGGCACTGATGTTTCACCATGGTCACTGTCATCGCGCAGACATCAATTTTAGGTCTAGACATATTTTAAGCCTCGCCTTTCGACAAGCTCCTTCAGTAGATCGATTCCAGCCATTGGCTTTCCAAAGTGCTTTGAGGTAATTAAACTGGACTCTCCAGGTTTCTTAGACTGTTGGAGTGTTGAAGTCGCAAAGAGCTGCCGTGCCACGTCCAGCAAGTCACGATGTCTGTTCCGCGTTGCAGGCACCAACGTCTTCAGCCGTGGCTCACACCGCAGGGACGTCGGCGCCCTCCGGGCCGGCGGACCAGTCAAGGCAGAGGCGGTTTTCCACAGGAAGCATGGACTTTTCCGGTGGTCTGCCCTCGCGAGGCGATGGCCGCGGGATGGACAAGGTGGTGCGCCGATCCAACCGGTTCTCGTTGCGGCTCTTCAAGCGCGTTTCCTCCCTGGACTCGCGGTCCACGGTTTGCCTGTGCCCGTTCGCCGTGTTCCACGCGCTGCTCATGACCTACGCGTCTGCCCAGGGCAACACCAAGCTCCAGATGGCCAAGGCCTTCAAGGTGAACAAGAAGTACGACCTGCATAGCGGGTTCCAGGCGCTGCTCCAGGTCCTGCATCGCGAAAAACCGGAGGTGGGTCCAGACGTCCAGACGTGCATCTAGCGACACCAACTCGTGTTTTACACATAATTCCTAGAGGGTGTCATAAACAGGTCTCAAAGGTGTAACGCGTGTGTAGAAACGGAAATTCAGAAAGTGTAACGGAAGTGTTACTGTAGTAAGGTGGTAAGCTAGGCGAGCTGGTGAACTTTGAACACGATGAAAAATCGCACGCAAAGAGATAAGGACAAAAGAGGAAGAAACACAGAACACTGAAGAGACACAGAACACAGACAGTCGCATACATACAACTCTGATATAATATGCGAGGAAATGAAATATGAAGCAAGATTGATTTATGACAGGGGTCATCGGCACCATAAGGAATACTGTTCAGTCGCAGCCAAATGATCGCGAAAAGGCCACTTCTATTTCACTCAAAGCCACCGACGGTAGACTAACGCAGCGATCGGCCACGCCCAAGATGGTAAACGCCTCGAGCACCTCGCGTGTGTGTTCTTCTTTGAACCGCCCAATGATTGCGTTTTTTTTTTTTTTTTTTTTTTATAAAGATGGTAAACTAGTACAGCTTTTACAATTTACCGAAAGGTGACCTCCTACGGTTGGTGGCAAAGAAAGATTATGCTCTATACACTAACTCACCTCTGTTACGTCACGGCGCGGTGGTGGCGCGTCGGGCGCACTTCCGGTCTGGGACTGTGGGCGGAAATCCCCATGTGAGACGTGTATTTCTGCGTTGTTTTGAAAGGAACCTGACAAAAACCTGCCTTCTCGTCAAAACGCCGAGACTGGGGCTGTACCAAAAGAGTCGAGAAAGGTTTGAAGGTCAGTTTTCATGTGCTCGGTTTGTCCGAGAACGTGGATATGTGCCGTGAGAATGGAAAACCAGACGCCGCCGGACCACGATTGCATGGGCAGGAAGCACTTTGGGTTGAATACACGGATACTTGTGGTCATCAGATTTATTTGTTTTGCTCCAACATGAACGCCGGAAAACCGTCAAGTTGTACGGACCACCTGCAGACTACGCTTAGTGCGTCTTCAAGTTCGAACGGCCGCGTGATCGTTCGAACTGTCGTCTACTCTTTCAAACGCCTCTGCTTGTCGTCTGCTCTTTTAGACGACCCCTGCCCGTAGACCAAATGTTGGCCCGGTACCTGCAATAAGAAGTAAGTGCAGGCCTCAAAAGACTTAAGTTGAAGGTTGGTAAGCAGGCTCGATGTAAACAGTATAGATACAAGGAGATGTTGATCATTGTTACCAGTGGACATTACCGACTTGTTATGCCTGATTCACTTGGTCCGATTCTGCTTGCGATTTTCAGTATCGACGTCGACCATCTCAGCTACGGTTCACGGTTTTGCAGCCCGAGCGGCGTCGCGACTGAAAATTTCGAGCGAAATCTCATCATGCAAATCAGGCTTTAGCGTACATCCTGCGGCGTCCACCCGGAATGAAGCGTCGCATGTCACATTATTCACGCGAAGGTTTGCGGTGTAACGAGCCTCGGTAATTTCGCCGATGCCGCTCAAGTAGTCAGGCATTGTAAGGAAGACGTAGAATGAACAATTCGAACGCGCAAAAGGGCAGGGGACTCACACCGACGCTGACAACATCGCATTTCAATGGTTTGTTTATGGGCGACGGCGAGCTTCTTGCTTACACTCCATCGCGCATGCGCGGCGCCGGTGGCGTCCGCTAGGGGCGCTCCGGTTTCTTTGTAAACATGAGTTGGTGTGTAGTTTCATACAACCTACCAAAGACAGTGCAAGGGGAAAAAGAGCGGAAACTAGGAAAGCTGACGAAAAAGGGATGACCTCCTTTCCATAGCGGATCTTCTCGGGCGCGGTTCCCGGACATTTCATCGAACGCCGTTTCGTCGAACGCCGTTTCATCGAAAAAATGGACGTTTCATCGAACGCCGTTTCATCGAACGCCGTTTCATCGAATCGCTGACGGCCGTTTCATCGAATGTCTATTATATAAAAAGTGTGAAAGATGCTCTTTTATGCACGGATCGAGTGCATTTTCGTGTCATTCACCCATTTCATCGTCAGGTTTTTTAATGTCCAAACTTGTAGCTGTTACAATTTATTTTGATGCAAGTAACCCATGAGGATATTTGTACCGATTTTTATGTTTGTTTCGCATATTGTGCTTATCTGTTCACCCCCTCTGTATTACCCGATGGGCCTTGAGGGTATTGTAACAAATAAATAAAAAGTCGCACTCCCGGTAACAGCGCACTCCAACTCATGGAGGCCAGAAGGTGACATGTGAGCCTCCTAGCCTCTCATGTCTTTCTATTGATACGTTTTTACTGCACGAAGCTTGCAGTAACTAAAGCTGAGGTGCTATTTATTAAACTACAACGAAACATTGTTTTTTTTTTAGTTCTAAGACTCGATGAAGTCAAAAGTAAGTACGTCACCTCAAATTTTATTTGAAAACTTTCGGGGGTTCATGTGTTCGTGCGACAGCCATTCACCGTTTCAAATGATGAGCAATTGCTCTCAAAAAGTCCCCCACAGCCATGCTCCGTCGGTTCTCATAAAAAAAGGCGGACCTTCTCATTTCTTGCCGCTATGGCCTTCTTCTGGCGAGGAGGCTCTTGGGAACTCAGCATCGCCTCCAGCTTGTCTTCCGTCAGTTGATGTTCTGCGGCGATGCAAGTCAAAAACTTTCAGAACGCGGGATGGACACCTCCGACCAGCTTCAGGAAGCGGGAATGCCACCCTGGCGTTCGATAAGACGGCGTTCGATAAAACGGCGTTCGACGAAACGGCTTCGATGAAACGGTGTTCGATGAAACGGCGTTCGATGAAACGGCATTCGATGAAACGGCTTCGATGAAACGGCGTTCGACGAAACGACGTTCGACGAAATGTCCGGTCCCACTCGGGCGCGCCCTTTACCCCTCGAACTTTCTTTCTTAGGTTGTATCTGACAATAACAGCCGGTCATCCGGACACCTTCCAGTTTGTCCGACATAGCATCGTTCACAGGAAGGAGGAATACTAAACTCAACCCTTGACGAACAGGGAACAAAAGGCGACGCATGTTTTTTGTGGTACCTGTGTTTTGATAATGTTTCCTATTTTTCGCGAACCTTAGACCAAACTGGTCACCTTTGTTTAGGTGCTGAAAGCACTAAGGGCAGGGTAAACTTCACCTACTTTTTATTTGTTCTAGATTATCTGATATTTGTGTAGATATAGTAAAACCACTACGCGTTTTTTGTCAAACGGACGCCTAGTTTGTTCACCCCCTTTTACCTTTTTTACCAGCTTTCCCATCACATTCGGGAACCCTATAATAATTGGGGTTGTATGGATATTTATACAGCGAGTCGTTGGTCAGCCATTTTTAATGTTGCGACGAGTCACTCGCTGTAGATGAGCAATTTAGCCAGTGCAGTACAACCGCTAGCCTGGGATCGTTAACGAGCACCACGCAGTAGTGGTACACGACCGCACGCCGGTACGATGCTCATCCAGATCGAAACGGGCAGGGGTGGGGATTGAACCCAGGATCCCTGGGTTCTGCAGCGCGAGCTTTCGCTCCACGTGCTCCGAGCTGGTGGGCGCTAAAGCACTCGGCCACCGATCCCCCCTCGGGAACCCTGAAGATTTTAGTCTATTGATTTGACCCAAGAAACTTACGCACAAGTTACGCACAACTATAATGGAACTGCAACAGGTGTAATTAAATTCCTGGCCAAGTTCAGTGATACTATTTAATGGGTGAATAACGACCACGTGACCAAGTGCTGGACTTACGCCCGCTAAATTTTGCGGACGGTGTCCACGTGGCGTCATCAGCGTGACGGTTGTCACGTGACACCGTGTTCGTGCAACATTTTGCATGATAGCCTCCTAGATGTGCAACACCATGTAGATGTCACCCAGCGCATGCAGCTCGAAACACGCTGCACATTTCGTATCTTGCAACTTTATCAATAGGATTATAAGATGCCCAGATTTTTGACGTCACGTGTAACCAGGTGGTGGCACTGGCCTGGAATGCAGCGGTATCATCCTTACGCATCACCCTTCCGAAGAAGGCGTTAGGGGCATTGTGCAGAATTCGTTGCTACTGTGGGCAAATGCGCTCGTTGCTAAAGAAGGAGTTGTTTTATGCAGTTTTCCCCAAATGGGCTTCTGACAGCTGCCACCCTGAAGGTTTGTCCGTTCGGTGCTTCTTTCGCATTGCATACTGGGCTTTTTGTGAACAGTGGTATAGTTTATATTTTGTTAAAGTAGCCTGACTTCAAATCTGTCTGCTGAGGTTCGAGATAAAAAGCTCCGCGCAGCAGTCTGCCAAACGCTGGCATGCCAATAACGCTTAGAACACGTGCCCACTGGGTTGGCCTCGTATACCGCCTCAGGTATCGAGATGGAAACAAAGTAAGTAACATCAGCCGCCTTGTAATGCTACGGACTGTCGTGACCCTGGCGGGTAATTGTACAAAAATTCAATTAATAAAAAAAACTTTCAGCCTTTCCACTTTGATGAAGAAGGAAGAGCAGCGGAGCTATAGCTTCTGTTTTCGGCAGTGGCTTTCCAGGCGAGCGATCTGTTGTTCTTTCCCAAGGGAATCCGAAGCGCTCGACGCAGTGGAGCGTTAGGCGATAGCGGCTTCGCGGCGGTTGCGGAACCATTCGCGCTTTTGCGCACATCGCCGCCTCGTTCCGCTCCCGCTGTTCTTCTTCCGAAGAAAGGTTACAGCCATCTATGAGACGGCGGCAACCAGTTGTCTGGTTGCCGCCGTCGCTTATAGATGGCGGTAGCTGTCCAAAGTTTGGTAAACCGTCTTGCCGCCGTCGTTCATAGATGTCGGTAGCTGTCCAGAGTTCGGTGTCATCATTTCTTTGCTTGTGGACCCGATCCTGGGGAAACTGGCCCTTACTAGCTCCGCTGTAAAAGAAAACCGAGCGGACGCGGTGGTTGTTGTCATCGTAGCGTCCAAAGTGTTGGCTGCTGGGTCAGGGTCGACAGACCGGCTGCACGGCGAGCTACAACAGAACAGGGATTTGTCGTATCCACCCTAGCTGCTTTGCCGCCGCCAACGTTACGGGGCCATGACGAGTCCCTGAGGAAATTGAGGTCACGTTTCAGGCACCATGCATGACTCGAACTTCGAAGGTCTCAAGATGTTCAGTTTCAAACGATAGGAAAGACTCATTCGACGATGTAGTTTCAAGCAGCTGTGCAGGATGCGCTTTTCACGGGTCAACGTCTTTTAGGGTCAGGAAAGAAACGAACCTTTTTTTTTTCTTTCCCTAAAAATAATGCGCCAGGGCCAAAGTGTGCTGCACTTTGAAAGTATTTAATGCTCGGTTGACCTACCCAAAGTGTGCTAATATTGTACCTACTTCGAACATACTCAGAAAAAAAAAAAAAAAAACCTCAGTGTAAAGGCTGTCTTACACAGCACCGTTTTCTTACGCTTTCTTGAGTTACGTATAAGTCACCGGAACATTCGTGTCTTGAATGTCCCGTGCCAGGCTATGTCCATGAACTGATAACCACGCTTGATATGAAACACAGATGTTCCAGTGACTCGTACATAAGGTTTCGTAACGTAACTTAACGTAAGAAAACGGGGCTCTATAAACGTGCCTTAACCCTACTTTTGATTGTTATCGTTCTAGAGCAATTTTATTTATTTTTATTTAGTGATTTGAAATACTGCAGGCCTTTTTCAAGCACTGGCAGGTTACACTGTATTTGACACAATACATAAATGCATAACAACGGAGAACATAGTATATTATGACATTAATATATAAAAGTTCAATCAAGCAATGACACAGAAATTAAACATAGTTTCATCTCATTCGACACGGGTAATGTACACAAACACCATGCTTTCATCAGATTACATTCAAGAAATTTTAATACAGCCAAAAAAGTGAATGGTTTAAAGGATAACCTACATATAAAATTAATGATAGTGTGGATTATAAAATTTCCTGAAAGTGCTTAGTCAAGCTATCCACGAACGACTGCGTTTCGCAAATTGAGATTAATTCCTCCCGCAAGAAGTTCCAATCTTTCTATGCTATGAACGAAAAATGAATACTTGAACGTGTCCTTATTGCTGATGTACGGTCTGACCATCTTAGTGTGGTTAGTTCGATTTGAGTGACTGTGTGGTTTTTTCAAATAACCACACAGTCAAGTAACATTATTAGGCCTTGATATTCTAAAATTACAAAAACTAATAATATATATATATATATTTATATATACTGGTTTTCGCTACGGGCAGCGCCGCCGCATAAACTGTCTCAGCGAATGTGTTTCCTATCATTACATTCCACATCCCCGGGTGTGACTTACATGAGTCACCCATTGCCGACGCCTTCGAGATATCAATCGTTTGTCCTCTTTCAATGAGCGCAGTTAATGTGCACGAAGGGTGAAGGATATCTACCTAAAGGGTAATGCACTTTCTGTATGAAAAAAAGGTAAATGTTTCAATTTGTTTTTGTTTTTTGTCGGAAAAATGAAGACTGTGTTTATTAGAGCATTTCATCTATCGCCCTTTTTATTAGCCGAACAAATTGAAGGGTCGATGCAATGATTTTAGTAATTTGCGCAAATACCGCTTGGAGCGAATCCCTGGTGTTAATGACACCTCAAACACGCGTTCGTTTTTCACCACACGCAATAGAAATCGCAATAAAATACAAAAAAAAAGACCAGCTTTCACCTTCCCCCCCCCCCCCCCCCCCTCCCAACTCGCAGCCAGAACAAGCGGCCACGTGGTCTGGAGCTAATTATATATCGCCAATGTTGATGATAGTCACTCGCTCGGGTTGGCAAAGAACAGGACACGTGTTGAGTTCCATACATTGTTATGGCTCGGCTATCGTCGTCATTGCCGCGATTGGACACGGGACACTACCCGAATGCTTGTCGAACTATTGATTATCACGAGTCCAAATCGAGTGCCCACCCAATGCTCGGGTCCAATCTATGAGCCGCATTCACATATCGTCACTGGGGGACGCTGCGACTTCCAGCTACGTCATCAAATTTCGCGAAGGAGAGATTGAAAGAAAACGCTCGCTTTTGTCCTTGAAATGACACCGCAACAAAGGAGTTTCTTGGTCAGTGGCGTTGCGTGTGACTTGGGTCCCACTAGTGCCCGCAAGCTCGTGTAAAGTGAAGAACATTCCAATTGAATATCGTTGCGTCGCCCCTTTAAAGGGCAACTCCGCTCAATTCCAAAAATTTTAGGCTTACATGTGATTCCGTTTTCCAAAGCACTACTAAACAGCCCTACGTCTTCGGATTCGCGAAATGTAGAATATTGTTTCTGTAATCTCAGTTTAAACAACAGCAGATACCGAAACCGAAACTTCGGTTGCGAAAGGCAACACTGATTTCATGTCGTCAGAGTCATGGCCACGTCACGTCGAACCACGTGATCCGAAAGGTCACGTGATCCTCCATGCGACGGCGGGCGAACGTAGAGCAAAGCGCAAGTGTCATCTGCTCCGCAATTTTTGACCAATGTAGTTTGCTACAACATCCAAAGACGTCTGCACCACTGCGGCCCCAGCTTGCGCTTCGGATTGGAATCTCGACGGAGGTGCCCGCAATTTGACGCGGGCCTATTGCCATGAAGGCGCCGTGTAACCGAGATCTCGGTTACGTCACAAGATCCCCAGGTGGTCCAAGTTAATCATCAGGCCTCCGCTTGGGCCTGTGAGATGCCTTTTGTAGGTCTGGCACATAAGGCTCCAACTTCACATTTATTTTACCGAAAATAGCTGAGTGTTCGCGCACGGTTTCTACAGTCGCGAGACATATATGCTCGTATCTACTGGGAAACGCCCGGCACATAGTGCGACCGACACGGTGGTCGTTTGACCGCGCATTTGTCTCCTGCTTTAGTAGCCTGAATTGTGTACCTTTATGAAGCTGTGCGGCAGACTACACGTTTATTGACAATAGCAAAATAGTCAGCGAAAATAATGAATGCCGTGATAAGTCTGCTCCAGTGCACATTCATTTGGTTTCACAGCGCGACTGATGTTTTCACGCACGTTTCGCTATTTCGCTGGTAACATGCAGCAAATTAGTTAGTGTCATGAGCACAAGCAATCGGAACAGATCATTGTTCTGCGATATGGCGACAACGGCTTCCCGGAGTTCACCGGCACGGGATGTCCGTCCATACGTTCAGAGGCGCACTGTCGTGTGGAGACTTGTGAAAGACAACTCGCGGGCTGGTCAACTGGTAGTTCAAGCAGGCAGCTACACAACATCGTGAGCATACGAATCTTTCGCCAGGCATCGCAGCTAGGCACCAGAGATGCGGCCCGCGCCCGTACCGTAAACAAAACGTTCTCTACAACAGCGACGGGACGGAACAGACTGCTCCCAGCCCCGGCTCCCAGAGGCGCGCAGGAAACTAGCGCATCCGGGTTACGGTGATCACGTGGACACCGCTGAGCCAACACCGGGAGGAGAAACTCATGACGTCAGCGTTCAATTTCGCTCTCAGAAGCAGAAACAAACAAAACGTGAGAATGACGTAGACATGCCTCTGACGTAGTGGCTCAATGTTGCCTACGCCCTCGCGTCGCACGCTATAGAGTTGGCAGATTTCGGTGACTTGGCTCATTTGAAAGTTTGCTGGCCAGTTTATTAAATATATAGACGGAATTAGATCGTAATATTTGACATGGGGTCTTCCTATATGATACTGCTGAGGACTGCCTAGTTTTCTCAATAACAAAAATGAAGCGGAGTTGGCGTATATCCAGGTAAAAAAAAAAAAAAAAAAGAAAGAAAGAAAACTTTCAGCCCTTTCACTTCGATGAGGAAGGAAGAGCAGCGGAGCTGTACTATGTGCCGCTATTTATGAGCGACGGTGGCAACCTGACAACCAGCAAGCTGGTTTTCTGGTTACCGCCATCACTCATAGATGGCGGTAGCTGTCCAGAGGGTTGTGTCGAGATTTATTTGGCCACGGACAAAAAACTCGGGAAACTAGCTCCGCTGTAAAACTCCGGTCGCCGTCCAGACCGGTTTTTTAATCATCGCGCTTGGAATGATCTGTCTCGTGCCTCTTAGGGTGCCTCAATGTCCTTCTGTTTCAGGTGATGCCACCCTTTGTAGTACCCGATGCCGACAGCACGCGCTCATGGGAAAAATTCAAAGAAATCGACGAAAACAAAATGTCGCCATAGCACAGTCAGCGCCACAAACGCGTGCAGGGACACGCACTTTCACGCGCTTCTGAACAAAAAAATAAAAATAAACGTGTGGGACAAAATGGTTAGATGCCACCACCCTAAGCAAAGCGCACACCCTATACTTCGTCTCACGTTAGTATGGACTATTGTTAGCCGCGCGTGCTAAAAGCGCGAGATAGTTGCTTCGAATGAAGCCTCGGCGGCTGCACGAGCGCTCGTGCAGCGAGTGCTCCAGTCAAGGCAGTCAAGGCTAACAGCTCGCGCTAGCACAGCATTCGCGGTTAGTCCATGCTAAGGTGAGACGAAGTATAGTGCCTCTCAATCGCGTGGAGTCCCAACGCGGTTTTACTGTCACGCCAGCTGCTACCATACGCATGTACACGGTTAGTATGCACTGGGGAACTTCGAGTGTAGCTGTGTTCTGCTGTGGAACGCTTTTTTGATACTTGACGCGCAGGTGCGGCAAGAGCTGGCCTGCCACGTGTTCGTGGAGCGCAGCTTCCCGCTGGTACCGGCCTACGAGTCGGTGCTGACCGACAAGCACCTGGCCGAGGTGCACCTGGTTGAGATGAGGAAGGCGCCCGAGCAAGTGCGCAGCTTCGTCAACAGCACCGTCGAGAGGACGACGGCCGGCAACATCTGCCAGCTCCTGGTCTCCGGAGTAACCGACCAGGACTCCAAGATTCTCTTCTTCAACTCGCTCACGTACAAGGCGAGCGCGGATGACCAGTGCGTCGCCTATACGCCAAAACAGCTAAACTTCTTAATTCATAAATAAAAAGTAAAGCAGGAGGAACGTTACACTTATCGTTTACGAGAACGTGTCCTTTTAATAGGGAGTTTTCGTAGATGGTTTTCGCCGTCGCGCAACACTCTCCGCAACCCGCTACGATACCCGGAACTCTACAGCCAAGGCCATGGGCGCGCAGGCGCAGTAGCGGCTTCTTCGTTGCGGAGGGCTTAGCGGAGGGGGAAACGCGGTCTACGAAAACTCCCTATTATCATTTGCGAGTAACGAGTGACCTATTTCGTTCCTTTTTTTCTGTAACGCCTAAAACACTGTGTCTAAGTGGTGACGGAACTTGAAAACGGGCATGACCTTTAAAAAATATGGGCTTCTGCGCATGTGCAGCGCGAGCAGCTCCCGTGGGTGAGCGCGCTTTCTTAAACAGTGAATTAACGGACAGCTTAGTAGCAACGAGGTCCAGACGTCTATTATGACAGCCTTTCTTCTTCGTAGTCGGCTGCTGATTGCTCCTCCGGGGTGAAAGCGAAGCAATCTGGGATTGCCGCGGACCCCTTCGTCCTTTAAAGGGCCGGCCAGCAACATCTGGGGTAGGGATGAACATATTTCTCTCAGAATGACGCTGGCACTCCTACTAAAACAGGGATGAACTTGATACCACCTCTCTAGCGGGCCGCTAGCGTATGCCAGTCGCTGCCACCCCCCCCCCCCCCCCCCCTCCTTCCCCGCCACTCGATTCCTTTGAATCAGGCGGCGGCTCGCGCCACCTGGCCGCAAACTCTCAGTTTGGTCAGCTTCCCCCGATGACGTATTAGGTCATACCATCGGTATAGAACCAGTGATGCGATCGTGCCTCAGAACTCGACAGTAATGAGGACTTGTATGCGACCATAGGCGAACTGGGAGAAGCCGTTCCCCAGCCGCAAGGCCGTCACCGAGAAGCATCCGTTCACGCTGATGGGCGGCGCCGAGCGCACGGCAGAGCTGGTGTGCATCTCGGGCTTCTACCGGCACCACCGGGACGCGGACATGAATCTGCTCGTCGTCGAGGTGCCCTTCAAGTCCGGTCAGCTGAGCATGGTCCTCTTCCTGGGGGACAACGCCTGCAGCCTCAAGCACTTCCACAAGCACCTGACCGTCGAGATCTACGAGAAGCTCCTCGACCAGCTGAGTTACAACGAGAACATCACGGTACGTCATGCTCCAACACGCTGTTACACCAGGTGTGGGCACTACGCGTGAGATGTCGACGCATGCGCGGTAGCGACAGTACCACAGTGGCGTGGCGTCAGGGATTTGAGTTGGTGTGTACGCAACGTGTGCCCCGCACTTGCAGGAGATTCCTGCATGCGCCCTGCCTCGATCCACGTAAACACCAATCCTTACATGAGTCAGACTGGCCAATGGTGAAAAGGGTGACTGTGTCCCTCGCAGGTCTCGCAGTCGTCAGCGGCAAAAAAGGCTTCTATCCTTTTTGCTGTTGAGACCACATGGCCACAGGGACATGCCAACGACGCTCCTCTCATTGGTTGAGCTATGGTGCATGGAGCGCGCCTCCGACTGGTGTGCTTAGCGTCATATGCTGCCCACACATCAAAGTGGTCCCGAAGTGGCGACAAATGACGTCCCAGAAGCCGGAGTGTCGTGCTGTTGCACGTCGCGATCCTGGCGGTTGGTCGTAGAAAGGCTGACGAAAAGCACAACGAATGTCGCTGTCGTCACGGCGTCCCAGGCGTCCCAACTTCCGGCTGCTCTAGCTTCCGTGGACTATTTAAAGAGCCCATGAAACGATTCTAACTTCGAGAGAACGTGCACCTTATTACCCTTTTTTGTTTACTTTAGCACAAGGACCATAAAACACGAACACTTCTCTCGAAATGTCGCGAATGCGCTGCGTATACGCAAAAACAAAAAGGAACTATTTCTTGACTTGACTTCACGTACGGCGGCCATAGGAACTAACTTTGTGACGTCACGGCGGGTGCGGTTATTGAGATCGCTCTTGGAACAAGTATATTCTCAGTTTAATGGTAACGTTTAGAAATGATTTCGTTCCAACATAAACAAATTAATTGAAAGTTTTATATTCTTGTTCAGTACACGAAGTTTTCGCAGCGCCATCTATCCGGAGTAAGTCAAAGCATCCCCTCCCCGCTACTCCGCTGCCTAGCAACGTTGGCTGGCTGCTACCGACCAGATGCTACCGACGAGCGGTGTGATCAACGCGATATAAAAACCACGTTCCAGCAGCTGCGTGGTTCATTTTTTTCTCGTGCGCCTGGTTGCGACTGCTGAGCGCGGGCTGATGGCTAGCTTCCAGGGTTCTTTTGCAAGGTGCATTGCACACCGTCAAAATGGCCGGTCTTAGCAGCATATTAACGGGGAGAGAGGGGAGAGCCTGTTCTCGCTGTAGCAACGTCCACAGTGCTAAGGAGAGGACAAGACCGGAAGCCGCGTACCCCGCGGCGCGTCATGCGCACGTGACTCGGGAAACATTGTATGAGTTGAGGGGCATCCCCAAGCGCCATCTTATTTTGCCGGAAGTCCGAAAATCGTTTCATGGGTCCTTTAAGTTACTGAGTACCAGGTTGAAAAGTAACCGAGTAGAGTACTAAATAATAAATACTCGAAAAAAGTAACTGGTTACCTTCAAAATACTTTTAAGTTATAATTTATTATGCCATTAATATAAAAAACAAAGATGAAAAAAAACGCCATTACCGAAACGTTTTATTAGCTCGCAAAAACAGACAATTTTTTTTTTATTTTTTGTTTGACAATTTGTTTCTGCTTTGTTTAAACATATGTCCGCCGACGCTAACTTTGGCAGAAAAGTAGCACTCTGGCTGCAGCCGGTCAGCTACGCCCTCTTGGCAGTGACTATAAATAACGCGGTCTACAAAGATATTTTCTTCGCGAGTGGGGATTATGCTTGGGCCCGAGTCGATACAAAGAAGCCTTGTTCCCTCTCCGCACAACCAGTACAAAGAAAAAAGAAAAGGGCAACATATTGATTTCTATATTCTTTCCTCCCAAAACGAAAGGCTACAATAACTTGCGAGTAACTTAGGAAGTGAGTACAAGTTACTCGCAAAACGTATTCAAGTTAGATGACTAAATACTCAGAAGTATTTGTAAAAGACCAAGTTATTCACAAAAGTATTAAGATACGGTAACTGGAGTAGAATATTTAAGCTGCGTAAAAGTCTGCACGTAACGAACTTGTGCGTGCGATATCCATCATGTTCGGCAGGTTATTCGTCACTCGTGCAGGTGAACGTGCCCATGCTGAAGCTGGAGGAGACAGTGCAGCCCTCCTACACGCTCCAGCACATGGGTTTCGTGGATCTGTTTGACGAACACGCGGACCTGGGGGGCGCCGGCAAGGGCCTCTTCGTCTCGGACATCATGCAGAAGGTGACGCTGACCATCGATACCACGGGGATGTCTGCCTCAGCCGCCGTCTCGGTGGCGCTCACCAACTACTACACCGAGGAACTGCCCAAGGCGTACCGGGACGTGCCCAGCACAAGGCCCTTCATCTACGTCATCAAGAACCAGGAGACGGGAGTCATCCTCTTTATGGGAGCGGTCCAGGACCTGTGACAAGGAGCCACGCTCTCATGAAGTCCAAGACATTTGGACCAGCCATGTTTTCTGACTGAAAACCAAGTGTTTTTTTTTTTTGTAGTTATGAAGAGTTTCTTTGACTTGACAGCATCGGCGCGTCTTTGCAAACAAGCAACGGGGTTGACTGAAACAGTACGTCTGATTGATTTGGTTCAGCCAGTGAGACGAGTAATCTGTGTCATCAGTGATAAAACAGTCTCGTTAGCAGAAAAGACGTCAGCTCTTGCTTCGTGACTGCGTTCTCATTGGAGCATGATGCCGATTTTCCTTCTTATTGCCTGTACTTAGAAGTAAACTAGTATACGCTCATGTATGCACTTTTCACAGTGTACCGCATTTCATTCCCGATTGTTAGTCTCTCTCGGAGCCATCCTGATTTTTAGATACTGTCACACGCTTATATATGTCGTCTGTGTGGTGAGCTACCGTTAAATATAGGCACTTCTCGGCCCCGCTCGATGAACGTGTCTAAGCCTTCCTGGAAACACAATCCGCTGCCTGAATGACATAATGCATCGATGGTTCATGGTGGGCATCGCACGTTCGAGGGTAATGACCAACTTTTCTAGGGTCGTGGGTCGAGTACAAATACCAAATAGGGAAACGTTTACGACGTTTACCTCGTTTGGTTTTATGCAATTCAGGGGTTTGTCTAGGATTATCTATCAGGGTAAGAGGGGCGGGGGTGTTGCAGATTTATGGGAAGGGTGTAAACTATAGGCTTCGGGATATGACCAAAAGTAAAATACCAACTTTTACTTATATCATGGTACTGTACCTATCGTCACAGACATCCTTCACTCTAAAAAAAAAAGGGTGTCATGGGGTACACCCATAGGGGGTGTAAGTGCTTGTCACATATACTACACCCTTTGGGGGAACACTTGCACACTCCAAATATGGGAGTACGTGTACACCCGTTGGTGTGGTGCACATGTACACCTTTTTCTACAGAAATCTCACACGAAGGGAACACAGGTGCACCCCATTCAATGGTGTACGGCTACACCTCTTTCTACACCCAATGAAATGAAAGGGAACACAGATGCACCCCGTTCGAAGGTGTACCATTGCACCGCTTCATAAACCCGCCTCACTCAAAGGGAACACAGATGCACCCCGCTCAATAGTGTACCATTACTCCCCTTTCTACACCTACTGCTCTCAAAGGGAGCACAGGAGCGCCCCATTCAATAGTGTACTGTTACACCTCTTTCTACACCCACTGGATTCGAAGAGAACACAGATGCACCCGATTCAAAGGTGCATGGTCACACCACTTTAAGCACCCGCTTCATAACTAACTTCATAAACCTATTTCAGACATCAAGGAAACCCTTAAAATATGTATGCGCCCCGGTGATAGCAAAAAGGCAGGTAAACGGACACACGGGGTTGTTTTCAAATCTCATAGAAGTTTATTAGACAGCTCATTTCGTAAACAAGTACAAACTTGCAAGCAATCCGTGATATGCGAAGAGGTACGAAGAAGCTGTTACACAACTGAGAAGATTAGTAAGCAAACAAGAAACGGAAGTGAGTCTTGGGAAGTGTCTATTCTTCAAGCAGCCGGCAGAATTATTTCCACGAAATTCCACCAGCAGTCGCCATTCATTCATCGAACGACGTTTCATCGACAGCTGTACCCGCGAAGTGACGTGTACGGGGGGGACAGGTTGGTTAACATTTTCGTAATGAGCCGCCGCAGACTGTCGCCATGAAACGGCGTGAACGGGTGTGCTGAGTCGGTGAGCACGCGCCTCAGAGATACACGCGCGACAAAATGTCCCTACAGCGTGCATTACGCCTAACGAGTGACGATGAAACGTCAGTGTTGATGAAACGAGTCTACAGAACGTGCATCAACGAAAATGTGTTTTCACAGAACGCCAGGAGATTAAGAAAGTCAGTATTCTACCTGCAGTTGTCACATGATTGTAGTCAGCTAATGGCAGGCGACTGCCGATAGAATTTCGGGGAAATTATTCTCCCGGCTGCTAGAAAATAGACACTGCCTAATTCTAGAGGGCATCCGGAACGGAACGGTCAATTGGTGCAAAGGAGTAGGTTGCAGAGCACTTACGATGAAAATACCGGACTGGAAATATGTAATCCGAAATATATGTCGACACGGGCACTGCAGCACAACACAAAAACAAAAAAAAGGGGTCCGTGAAGATTCAACACGATGTGGCAGAAGCAGTAATTTGCCGAACAAACGCATCACATAAATTCCTTGGGCTTTTTTGAAGAAATCGCTTGTTGCCGATATACGCGTAGGAATTTTCAAACACTGGAAATCTTGGTACACTCGAATACGTTGTCGCGGACGAAATCTACGGTAGCCCCGCTGGTCGCAGCACAGCACACCAGAAACTGGGCCGAGAAGCAGACATTCCGAGGTCGGGAAAAGCTACTACGTCATCCGTTAAACCTTTACCACATGATCACGCTCCCGCCGTCACCCGCGCCCAGACAGTGGAGTCGAGGGATGAAAAAGCTGCCGGTTCATTGGTCCGGCAACTGCGCACCTTCTTCCATGCTTTCAGCTTAGGGAGAGAAAGAAAAAGAAAATAGCAGCTCCTTCAAGGCCAAAAGGGGGGCGCCCTCGCAAGGGCTTATCTTCAGGGGCAGCCCAACAATGAACACAACGAAAGGATTTGTCAATTATATCCTCTTGAAAGTTCGACCAAAAGTTAATAGTGCAGTGGATGCTACCCGTGGCCTTGGCCTTCAGGCAGGTGCCGTGCTCTGCCTTATCTCTAGCTTGGAGACTGTAGTCACGTGATCCTACCCGGAGACCCGATTGGCCTAAAACAAGCATAGCGTCTACTCTACCGTCAATACCGAGTGTACAGGATAGCTCCATACTTCCTAAGAAACTGCCCAACCCAAAAAGTGACCTCCAAGAGGGAATCCAAGCACAAGCTGATCGGGGCGAGTGGCTAGCGTGGGGGTGCACTGATACACCTAGAGGTTTTTAAGGGAGAGGAGGATGCTCATTGTCGGTGTACAAGTACACTGGCTGGGTAACGCAGGGTGCATCTTTCAGGAAAAGGGTGCATGTGCGCCCGATGCACCCGACTACACCCTTTTTTTCTTAGAGTGTTCCCTTGTCATATTTGTCATCTCTTTCTCTCTATAAATTCCTGTGGCTCTACCCCCGGTATGGAGTAGCCCGCTAGGACAACTGGTCCAGGCAGACCATTCCATCTTTCCATTCCATCCCTCATCATTCCATTCCATCTTTCTTTCTCTCGCTCTCTGGGGGGGGGGGGGGGGGGGGGGGGGGGACGAGGGGGGATGAGTTGACATCACTGGAAGCTATCACCAATATCCTGGATCTTGGTTTTCGAGCCCTGTGCGTGAACGCTCGCGCGTTCCTCTTTGTTTCGCGCACCCACCCTCGGTGCTTGCCGCCGCACAGAAGCCGACCGACCAGTAGTACTGCTTATCGCCCACGATGGGACAGAAATGAGAGCTGGCCCCCCTTCCGGAGATCCCCTGCCAGTTTTCTCCTTCATTGCGCATCCCCCCGGGCATCGGTAAATAGTGCGGTGCCAGCGCGCTCTGGTGACGCCATTTCGTATGCGTCACACGTAGCGTTCCGCGCTCCAACTTTACACTAAAAAAAAAGAAAAAAAAAGAGCCAATTACGTTAGTTTTTGGAGGGAGCTCGGTGAACGACGGCGCCATAACAAGAAGAGATAAAAGGTATCTCAGTCGGATAAAGACGGGAGACTCAGAAAGCGCAGCGTGCTTTGGGCAATGCTTTTATTCATGAGCTTGAGACGCGTTAAAAAGCGTTACATTTGATGCCCATTACGCCCCGCCAAATTTGCCAAGAAGCTTTTTCCCGCTAAATTTAGTGGGGGTGGTGGTTCGAGTGTGTTTCTCATGGAGTCGCCAAATAAACATCAGCCGCGGCATGGAATCGCTCCGCCTAGGCAGTAGCTGATGAGTTAAGTGGCGTGTGGGTTTGGGAAAGGGAAAGTCGTTGGAGCGGCCCAGGGAAAAGGGAGCACTCGATTGCTGGGTCTGGGGCTCTACACTCTAAAAAAAGCCCGTGCGTCTGTTTTCCCGCACAACACTTGGAGAGTCAATCACCGCAACTTACGGAGGCAGCTCAGCGAATGACCATGCCGAAACATATGTTTAGACCAAAAAACGCAGTCTGAGTTGTGACATTAAGCAATGCAAGCGTGACCTTTTGCATTGCTTAATGTCACAACTCAGACTGCGTTTTTTGGACTATGTTTCGGCATCGTCATTCGCTGACCTGCCTCCGTAAGCTGCGGTGATTGGCTCTCCAAGTGTTGTGCGGGAAAACAGACACACGGGCTTTATTTAGTGTGTAACCTGGACACTTGGCGAAAAATGTCGGCGAGGAATTTGACCACCTGGATTGGTTGGCGCCAAGGTCTAGCGCGGCGCTGGCCAATCAGGGCCGCCCAATTCCTCGCCGACGTTTTCGCCAAGTGTCCAGACTAGAGCCCCTGTTCGTATAAAGGTGTTTTACAGAGGAGCTGTTAAAGGCTAGTTGCCCCAGTATCGTGTCCGTGGGCAAACAAATGTCGACACAAAACTCTAGACAGCTACCACCATCTATTAGTGATGGCGGCGACCAGACAACCGGCTTGCCGGCTGTCTGGTTGGCCGCCGTCGCTTATAGATACCGGCATCCTTTCCAGCCTTTCCACTCTGGCTTTCCGACTTGCGGCCGGCCATTACATCCTTCCAACAATAGTACAGCGTCGCTGGTCTTCCTTCTTCACCAGAGTGGAAAGGCTGATTTTTTTTTTTTTTTTTTTTTTTTTTTATGTGTCCAGCATGTTTTGTGATTGTTGCGACTGAGCGCTATGCACCGATCCCCACAGACGTCTTCGCCACAGATGCGCCTCGGTAGCGGAAAATTTGCGCATTGCGGAGGAACACTGGCTGCCGGTAATGGTGGCGCATTTTTCGCTTGTATTTTCATTGGCGGTCATAGCTGTGTGCGCGACTGCTGAGCGCGAGCTGACCACAAGCTTCCGCAGTTCTTTTGCAACGCGCATTCGGCACCATCAAGGTTACCGGTCTTAGCAATTTATTAACGTGTGCTCGTTCTGAGCATGCATTCTTAACATTGCCCTTAAAGGGGTATTCACACGAGAGAGAAATCCCGGGGATTTCTCCCCGGCACGCGCATCCCACGACGAAAACGTCAGGCTTTGCGATGTGCAAAAGCCTCGCGTTTTCATCACGTGATACGCGCGTGTCGGGGAGAAATCCCCGGGATTTCTCCCTCGTGTGAATACCCCTTAAAGGGGGTATTCACACGAGGGAGAAATCCCGGGGATTTCTCCCCGCCACGCGCGCCTCACGAGATGAAAACGCGAGGCTTTTGCACATCGCAAAGCCTGACGTTTTCGTCGTGGGATGCGCGTGTCGGGGAGAAATCCCCGGGATTTCTCCCTCGTGTGAATACCCCTTAAAGGGACCATGAAGGCAATTTAAGTTTTTTTTTAAAAGAAGGTGTTTTCGGAAGCATTGGGGTCCTGGCATGCCACACAATTTTTTCTAGAACTTTGTGACTCTTATTTCTGTACCTGCAAATAAATCTGCGTAACCGAAACAAACATTCAGATTTCTTCCCTTTTTCGCCTCTGGAAAGAGAAGTGACGTCAAGGAGCACTGTCGGCATCGGTAGGATTTAGTGCACACTCAGTGTGGTTCCCGTGGTTCGCTATAGTGCACGGCGGTCTGTGAAGAAAACCTGGAAGAAATGGGCGGCAACGCCGCGCTCGCAAACGAGTTTGAGCTCCCGTTCAGCGACCTCACGCCGACTGAACGGGAGATGGTGGTAAGGACGCAGAACTCTGGATTGGCGCTTTACGAAGGCGCCATAGACCTACCACCAGCTCCTCGGTCGCCGCCTCAGAGCGACTATAGTTGACGTGAAGGTGCTGCTCAAAGTCTTCTGGTCGGAAATGCAACAAACAAATCATGACACCGCTGTCCACAGCTCTACGCAAGACGACGGCGAGCAACCAAATGCTGCGCATTGATGCATCGGTCGGCAGTTTATGCAAACTAACGTCGCCCGATCGACCACACGTCTTTAGCCGACCTTTCGCGCAACCTACTACTGCACATAAACGCGGCATGATTGGTGAGACACCA
>JABSTQ010010020.1:12500-248986 GCA_013358835.2 Ixodes persulcatus | reverse complement strand
TATTCAAATTTCATCTTACTGATCGCCTCTAATTACCCCCGAAAGATGCCCAGCCCATTCTTCCCTGCACTCCTTCATTTGGTGTAGTCCCGTACACCTCCAGTGCCAGTCTGCCCACGCTCCTCTGCCGGGTCTCTAAACTTGACTGGACCTCAGATTTCAAGCATAATACCGCATAGCCAAAAGACAACCCCACCACCATGACTACTTTCCATATTCCCCGAACACTTCACATGCCCTGAGGAAGTCCGCCTCTTCGCGTGATGTCCCTAGGGTGGCCGAACTGGACGAAGCGCCCCTTCAGTTCGAACAGTCGCCGACAGGGCTAGAACGCCAGGGACATCCTTCGGTTGTCCCTCCTCCGTCCGGCGTGAGCTTCCTATATGCCTTCGATAATGCGTCGGCGTCTTTGTGAGCTTCGGTCGTGCACGCGCAGTTTAAGCATGGCGGAGGGCGAACACGAGCGCGTGCTGAGAAAGCCCCCTGCCACGTTCTTATTCTGTCAACGACTACGGGCGTCGCCACGCAGCACCGAGATCACCGTGCTCCGATTAGAAGACGGGTGTCACTAGATGGCGTCACAACTCATCCACCCCTCGACGTGTAAGCATTCACCCAATTGCACGGCGTTTCCCGGCAAGCACAAATGTAGCGCGGTTTCGGGCGCAACTTGAACCTCGTGCCCTCGGTATACCCTCGTACCGCTGTTTCGTGCTTCAAACCGCCAGGTCGCAGCAGCTTCCTCCGCTTTCACGTGTCGAACGCCAGATGGCGCCACCTTATTTGAAGTTTCGTAAATGCCACGAAGCCAACATTACCAATTCACGAAAAACGAAAGGAAGCGTGGACAACGAAGTCTACCCGCTTGGACACAACACATACGTGACCACGCGGGATATGGCCACAACCATCAAAAACGCAACACTCGAGGGAAAAAAAAAAAGGAAAAAGAAAAGGTTAAGGGGCGCTGGAAAAGCCTATTCCACTGCTGCGAACTGATGCATATCCGGAAATTTTGTTTATGTGGCATGGAATTGACTGTACTCTCTCCCTCTCACACACGCAGACTTTGCGAGTTTTTGACTAATGAGTCGGCGCATGCGCACTTCGATCAACGGAAAATAACGTGCAGGAGTACATTATATTGCGTTTGTTGCGCGTGGTCGAACGCCCGCACTTGCTGCCTTTACGCGCCGTCGAGCGTGCTCAATTGGCCGATGGGAGAGAGGGGGACGGGAGGAGGGGGGGCACCCTACGACGTGCATGGACACTCGCTCGGTGTGCACGTCGGCGCGTCCGTAGCCGCAAAAGCCTCCAATCGAAGCTAAGCGAAATCCACCAAATTTATACACATTTACCATAGTAACCCGACGAGCAGCTTCTGGGAGTGTCTGTGTAAGCTTCTAGCGTGCACGCACAGCCAAAGCATGACGGAAGGCAAGGTGCACGTGCTGGAGGCTGGGCAATCAAAATATACGTTCTACCAATCTCATCTTGCCAATAACCATATTTTTTTTTAGGCTTAACGGTTTAGTTTAGAAAAAGCCGTGAAAGCTACACCAATGCGGTCTGTGCGAGCGAGTAATACGGCCAGAGGGGCATAATACGCGGGGCCAACCGTCTCTAGAAGTCGAATAATGAACTAAAATGTGTTAATTGACTCGTTAATTATTGCGAACAAACGCGTGGCTTCGTTTAGAAACTCGCTGAATGTCATTGGAAACCACTAAATACGTAAAAAAAGATAATTTAAGAAGATTTGGGCGCGTGGGAAGCATACTGCCGTGCGGGAAGTTACCTCTGGTGCAGCGATCGCGAGGCTGGCGGTGCGAGAACTCGGATGACAAGAGGTCAAATCTAGGGAGCAATGAAACGCCGTCTCGGCCACAATGACGAGTCAAACGTGGCGGTGAGATATCAGAAGTGCCAAATATCCTCTAAAAAAAAAAAAGAAAAAAAAAATTCTTGTTTTTTGTTTTGTTTTCTTTCAACGTCGTAAAACGTTTATTTTCCGCCCAAAACTAGCACTAACGTTTATTTCTTGCCCAAAACTAGCACTAGCGTTCCGGATCGGGTATACGTATCGTTTCGTCGAAAGACGTTTCGCTGACACCGTTTCATGAACTTTTTAAGCGACACACGCTTCGTCGACACTGTCACATATTACGCGACTAATCAATCTTGCAACGTAATCGTATGGCCGACGATTACACGGAGAATGATGGCGTCGGCTACATTAACCCGCAACTTCTGAAATAAAACTTAATGGGCATTACAATAAAAAAAAAAATCCGAAAAATCGGTTATAACTTTTGAATCGGATAATCGGCGCAACAGCTACAAGATTGACAATAATAATCCCCGGAGAAGGGGAACAAGGGGGACGAAGGACAAACACAAAGCTCCAAGCACAGCTAGGTGACTGGTGTGCGCGACCGAAAAACTCTGCCCGATCCTGGTGTCGAACCAGAGACCTTTCCATTTCCAGTGGAGCGTTCTACGAACTGAGCATACCTGGAATTTCACACCGGTAGAACAAACGGGTTTTTATCAGCTGCCCCCAGTCTAACATCAACAAGGGTGAACGGCCTGTATTTTTAAGGTTACGATAATAATGCGATCAAACGCAAAGGTGCCTGTGAGCTGGACAAGACTGACGAAAACGGTCGCGCACCAGTCACCTAGCTGTGTTTAAACGTATGTGTTTGTCCCTTGTCCCCCTTCTCCAGGGATTATTACCGTCGTTCTTGTCCAGCTTGCTTGCAAACTTTGCATAAATTGCATTATCACCACAGCTACTCGATTGCGCGCGCGCTACTTTTGAAGGACAAACCCTGCCGCGATTACCCCCGAAACAGCGTGGGCAACGGCGACGACGCAGTTTGTCCCGATGACGCACTCGTTACATCTCCAGGTGCCCCCCCCTCCCACCTCGCCAGACAGCGACATCGTTCTTGCGTCATCGCGTAGCAGCGGACATTCGCAAACAAAACACGCACAATGGTTGCTTCTGTTTGCCTTTATTTTCTGTCCAATCCGTCAAAGCCGTAGCGCAGTGGTTCGCTGCACACGCCAGAAGGAGAAACGAACCCCACGGAACGAGCGAAAAACAAAAAAAACAAAAGTATAAAGAGAAGAAAACGAGAGGAATTCTGCTGCCCTTACTACGCTGGCTGAGAGAAAATTCTGATTGGTCAGAGACATTTTTAGAACACCCTTTGGAGCAGATGCAGGGGCAGCAAAAACTACTTTTGAGGAGCATGAGCCCACGTTTACTTTTTCGTTCATTACCAGCGCGAATATCGAGTTAAGGTTTATGTGCTCATACGTCTACTTCGCCTTCCTGCTTTTGCGCAACCTTTGGATGGCATCGACGGCACGGCGGGTTTGATAGCCTAGATAGTGATTTAATCGCGCATATAAGCACAAGGCAGGGAAACAAGATGCCGATCGATGACAGGCAGGACGAACCGCTGTGCACGGTTATTTTAGGTACGAAATCAAACTTGGGACCAAAAATAGCATACTCCACCGACAAAAAAGTTAGAATATAATAATTTCGATCATTCAAAATTGATGCTTCCTTTAAATTCTGAAGTTGTAATAAAACTGCGTTTCTTAATCTAGGTAGAAAACAAAGCTTACGTCATGTGAATTACGAACATTCATGACATTTTCTAAGCAAAACTTCCCGATAAAAAAAAAATAGCCGAACTTGTTTATGTTATTCTCAGGCTTGCATTTACTGCTCCAGTTAATCTAACTTTAAGTTACTGTATTCACTGTGTCATAAAACATAAACGTATACAGCAGTCAATAAAAGATTTTTTGGCAATACTCAAGTATCCTCGATGAATGTCAAATATGAAAAAAGATATTGTCAGAACATCGCGGTCTGTGACGTCAGCGTTCTATTCAGAGCCGTGTGTTACGTCCCGCTCTGGAGGACTGCTTTTCCCCTAGTGCGCGGGTGCGCTGCGCCGAAGCAAGACATGCAACATTGCGACGCTTACCACGCGGGGACACCCGTAGTAGACCACTGCGCGGTGACAAGCGCACTTAACGAATCTGGCTATCCAGCCAGAACAGACAACGGGCGTGAGAAATATGACGAACCTTCCGGAGTACCGTCAATGTTTTCCAGAGAGGTCAAATCGCACATGTAATTTGAGGCGACAATCGAAAGTTTTAGAAATTCGCACAAGCCTATCGATAACGATCCGGCTGCGTAGTCCGATTCATTACTTATGTTATTCAGTATTAATAAATTAAACACATGTCTCGAAGCATTGTTGGCTCACATTTCGGGAAAATGTAGCAGGAAGTTCTAAGTCAGGGACGTGGCCGGGGGAAGAAGGGGTTTGGGGGGGGGGGGGTTAAGAAACTAAGTGCATCGACGATCCCTCACGCTGTTCGAGAAACGGGCGAGAAAAAACGTCACACCGTTCACGTGACCCGCTCCAGCCAACCCAAAAAGTCCACCTCCGCTGCGTAAAAGAGTGGTCTGCTTCAAACGCCATTGCCTTGGAAATTGCCTTCTCAAAATTTTCACTCGTATTCAATGTTATGAAAACTTTGAGAAAGTGTTTAGTGCTTTACCAACCTCACGACAGACTAGTCTCGAAAAGTATGAGTTCGGTGTTATATTTTTAATCAGCCGCGTTGCGTCGACCTTCATGTGTTCCCCCATAGAACCCCGAGTACCACGTAACTCGTGCCGAGCTGCTCTGTCGGCCATGTTGTCGGCAAAACACGCGGATCCAAAGAGTGTTCTACCTTGCTCGTGTTGGTCTCACCGCATGACGTCACAATGTTGCGTGATATCATTTATCCGCTAAATTTAGCGGGAAAATCGACGTCATTTTCGAGCTGGCACGTTATACCACGATAGTCGCGTGACGGCAACTTCCACGCCAAATCGAACGGGGAAAATTTACGTCGGCCGACCCAAGGTGCCACGACGTGGTCGCGTGACGTGACAGCATTGTGTCGTTTGACCTGACATCCCGTAACGTCGGGTCATGCGAGATTTGCCCGCCAAATTTGGCGGAGAAATCATCCCGGTGTCAGGTAATAGGCGATTGTGTCGCATGTTTAGACTGCCGGAAGTTAGCCTCAACGGGCGACCTGTCCCTCAGTTGTAGATGAGAAATTTAGCCAGTGCAGTACAACCGCTAGCCCGGGGGGGGGGGGGGGTCTTTATAAACGACCGCATGCCGATACGATGCTCATCCAGATCGAAACGGGCAGGGGTGGGGATTGAAGCCAGGATTCCCAGGTTCTGCTCCACGTGCTTCTAGCTGCGCCGACACACTCGGCCACCGATCCCCCTGTGGTGTCGGGTCACGGCGTCACGTGATATCAAATGGTGCAACGGAAATGTATTCCGCAAAATTCCGGTCCAAGGTACTCGTTGAAAACCTAACCGAGTGCAATCGCACCTTCGCTGCCTTCCATGCAATGTCTACGAGCCAGGTGCCTTTTTCTTTATCTCCAGAATTTTCGCAGGCTTATTTCAGAGGAGATAAGAGTCTGAAAACGGTCTATTCACACAGAAACTAAAGGGAAAACACGGAATCCGAGGTACTTTTGCCGGGAGTCCCAGAGAAAGATAAGATTACCCGCATCGGTCATCCTCGGCCATTGCCCGAGCGTGGGCCACTACACAACTGCACGGCACAAATATGTCACTCGCCGCTTCGGCCATCCAACATAGCCAAACTACAACGCTTCAAACGCGTCGTCACATCAATGCCTCGCTCTTCCCCTAACTCGCAATGCGCTGCCGCCATCCCTTTGTGGAATGTGTAATCCGATTGTGGGGTGAGGAAAAGATGTTTTTAAAAATCGATCAGTCTTATATGAAACATCTTTGCTACACGTTCAAATCGTGATAGCTATTATACGAGGGGCGTTCATAAAGTTCGTACCATTGTCACGAAGGAATAGATATTGATCAATCAAACTTCAGTAGGAGTTGACTTTCTCTACATGTTCGCCACCAAGCGTTATCCACTTTTGCAAGCGATGGACCTGTTTTAGAACTCCTCGTTTTAAGTGTTCAGGAATCACACCACTTCAGCAATCACTTGGTCGTCGTCCTTGAAATCCATTCCTCTTGTTTGGCCACACTGGAAGCGTCAACGCCATTTAACCAAAGTTTCATAAACTTGGGCGTTGTGCCAGAACAATGCTCCCAGATTTTAATTAACATCCTTGGCATTGCTTCCCCTCAAATGGAAAAAAAAAAAAAATGAATCACTGCATGTGCTTGGCACCGATGGGTGGTGCCATTTTGGTTTCGCCTCCCTAGCGGCGTTCCGCGCTACTATAGCACGCGATGTGTACACTGTGCGGAAACTAGAGGGACGAGCGCTCACGTTGATGCCTGTTTTGTTCCACTTTAATTTTTTGTGCCGACAATACAAACTTTATGAACGCCCCTCGTATATATAAGATATCTTTGATCATATATAAGGTGTCCCTAGTCACCAGGCTCGATCTAAAATGGACCGTAAAAGTCGACGCATGCTCGTAGTGATCTAAACTTCTCGTCAAACGTGTATTCCAGAGGTCAGCTTTTGCTTGTAAAATTACAAAGCGTAGCTCTCTTTCTGTAAAAAAAAAAAAAAAAAATAATGCCAAGAAACTTGCCAGGGCCAACGACGGGCAGCGACGCAGACGACCAAATCCAGTAGCAGGGCTGGTTTGGCTTTCGTATTGATAGATGGCACTACCTCCTTATCGAGATTGCTCGCGACCACCGTGTTTTATTAAAATGAACATAATCTTTTTGTAATATACCTTTAATTTAAATATAAATGCGGACAATAAAAGCAAAACTTGAAGTTAAAAAGAAAAAAAACGCGTGTGCATAACGACGGCATTTTTGCTGCCAATGAATTTCGTCTGCCTGTCGTCTGCTTTCTTTCGCTGGTCGGCTGCTCCTTGCAACGCTGCTCCCGACGCCATCTATCGAAGCGTGCGCCAAACGCACCCCGCTACTCGACTCGGTCGTCTGCGTCGCCGTCCGCCATTGACCCTGGCAAGTTTTATGGCCCCATTTTATACAGAAAGGGCGCTACGCTTTGTAATTTTACAAGAAAAAACCGATCTGTAAAATACACCTTTGATGAAAAGTTTAGACTGCTAAGTGCATGCGTCGATTTTTACGGTCCATTTTAGATCGAGCCTGGTGACTTGGGACACCCTATACATCAACAAGCGGCCCTAACAACACGCCGCTGCGATGCATTTTTGAAGAGCAACTCTGGGACCTGTTTCTTATGTGAAATAACAGTATTATCCGGAAGCTGGTGATCGTGCAAGAGCTAAAACTGCTATCTGGTTGTTTAGAATTAGTGGAAAATTAGATACGAACCAATATCCAAGCCAAAATGCGATATTTGGCCAGTTGGTTTTCGTTTCAAAGACATTGAAGTGTGACGTCACGGGAGGAGAATACGAGGACGCGCTGCTAGATTTTCTGCGCCACCTAGTGAAGGCCAGTGTGAAAACAGAGTTCGCAGCCCCACTTCCGGCTGTCAATGGAGGAATTCAGAGATCACAAGGAATAATGCCGCAGTGAACCCAACTAATGTCAGGGGTTGTAGCTGTCATTTCTTTCATTGTGTTTGCAAAGCACGCTGGCAGGCATGATTCAACGAGCCCCTTAAGGCCCTGTCACACTGAGGCAACACGACGGCAACAGCAACACAACACGTTGTCCAACAGTCGCGCAACTTGTTGCTCGCTCCCCATGTTGTCCAACAAACCTGTCACATCGCGGCAACAGCACGACAACATGGACGACAACTAAAATGTTGCCTCGGTATGACAGCTTTCGGCAACAAAAACAGCAGCAACTTGTGTTCGACAACGTGTGTTGCCCTGATCGCTGGCTGAGCGAATTTCGGGCCGGCAACACAACATAGAAAGCTTTGAAGGTTGAGCTATTCCCCTATCATTCACGTCTTACTCAAATAAAGGCTTGGAAAACGTTATTTAACAATAATCAGGGCTGGCGTGCAGCTAACATATTTTCGATTAATGTTTTTGCTGCGTAGTTACGGAAAGCGATTTTCGAAATGGTCACAGCTACGGTCGGGAACGTTCAGACTGGTTTTGAAATTAGAACTGCCGAGAGACCAGCTCACATTACTCAAAGTGGAATAAAATGGCATGCCTACTCACCCGCTAATAAAGTATAATAAAAATAATCCAGAAAACCAAAGATTAAAAAATAAAAGCATTAAAACGACCACTCTGATCATGATTGTTGAAGCTTGGAACTTGGAAACAGCCGCTACCAGACAGCCGATTTGTTTTAAAAATACCCAGGATACACCCAGGACGTTTCAAGGGAATGAAGCGATCACATAGCAGGCGGTAGGCAAGTAGACAGCGTTGAAAAATATTTATTCCACCATTGTTATGAAGGCCGATCGTGTCTGTGTCGCAGTTTTGAAGCCCTGTCAGTTCAGCTCAACGCCACGCTACAAAAGACGCTTTAGGGTACTGCCGGTGCTAACTCAATTTTACAGTAGAAATAGGAATTGCATGAAAGCACCGGACAGAAACACTTCATACGGTGGCGTAAATCCCGAACATATATCAGCGATGTCACTTTCCTCGGTTAGGGCTATCTGCTTTGTCAGCGAATGAAGAACATTTCGATAAAATAAAGAGCGGAAAATACTCCCCGTGTCAAGTTTTCTAATCACAGTCACTGGTTGATGTCGTACAGTGGTAATTCCCTGCCCTTCAAACGCACTACCACTTTGTAGAGTCACATTTCTAGCGATTCCACGCCGCACACAAACGAAGGTAAACAATCAAGATGGCAGAGTGATCCCAGTGCAGAGGCGCTGCCCCGTGTTGTCCTCGCCGTCAGTGCGGTGTGACAGGGTTGTCTGACAACAAATCGGGCAACACGGTTGCCGGGTGGCAGCAACATGTTGCCCGACTGTTGTTGTTGCCGCTATGTGACAGGGTCGCCGGCAACACAACTTCCCCGTGTTGCCGGATAGAGTTGTCCAACTGTTGCCTCAGTGTGACAGGGCCTTAAATGGCATGTCAGTCTTTTGAGCACCCGTAAAGCGCTTGAAGCACGAGGGTTGCCCTGGAAAGTGCCACATTCACCCGCGAGTATGTGATTGTTCAATTTGTTGCTTGACATGGCAGGTTCACATGCCAGCAGCACTTGCGGCAATTTGTGCTGCTGTCAATGTGCTAATCCAAAAGACAATGCATTAGTTGAGTGTTTTGTTGTATATTGTGTATTACATAGTACTACGATTCATATATGTATGTTCATCTGTGCAGACCAATGGGGTTTAGCCTACAATCTGTATAACTTGCCCAACCTGACCGACTGCTTTTACTATGCACCGTCAACTGAAGTATGACATTTGAAACTCTGTAACCACCCTATTAAAGTGTCGCACAAAACATGCAGTTCTCCAGAAAAAATGAATTACTACGAAATAAGAAGAAAATTACTCGGGAAAATTACAAAACGGTTCTTTCAGTACCTGCAAAATGAAAGAAACCCCCACATCTGTTGGTTAGACACCAACTGCAGTAGACAAATGTATCTTGTTCCAGAGAATCAGCATCATGTGTCAGTACTGTCAGCAATGGTGATTTAGAAAACTACAGGACGCCCTAAGACAGAGACACGAAAAAATATAAATGAAAAATCAACGCAAGGTCTGCTTCCTGATCCAGCTTTTCCAGTTCACAGATAAGGCGAACACATATTTAAGTGCAAAGCCAGAAAAGGCGCACTCTTCTTGATAGACACCCGACCGATTGACCGGCTGACTAGATTGCAGGCTGGTTTCGCTCCCGATTTGAAACTGGACAGAAATGCTCAAGCAGACGGCTGGCCGGCAAACACGCTCGATAGGAGGGGGTTCAAGTTTATCGACCGTACAGTTGCTTGACGTTCCACCCGCTACTGTCAACACCCCCGCAAGCAAGCATCCTTATCAAAGCCCCGGCATCTTTTGCAACGCGGATGCTCGAGATTACTGCCAGCAAACTCGCACAAAAATAGATAAAAAAAGGCCGAGAAAGTAGCGAGAAACGGCACACACTCATCCCCAATCGCGTCCACAGCTGCAAAATCAGCTGATGACGCTCCAGCACTTTCCCCCTCGCCTACTGGTTTATCGGCATTCACACGAGAATCCGACAAGGTCCGGCATTCCTCGCACCTCCTCAGCATTCTCACTGCACAACCCTTCACTGTTCCGAGAAAATCGAAGTCCACTTCCTCGACTTCGGATAACTCCCCCTATATGACGGCTGAAGATAGAAATATTATAAGCACCACTTAGGAGCTAAAAGCCGAAGAGAAGTTCATGGTCGCAGTTGAAAGAAAAGCGTGCCACATCTTCGTGCGCAGAAACATCGGCGTAAAGAAACTGCAAGGATGGCCCTGATGTTTTCTCCAGCTCCGCCAAACCCAACGTTCAATTATCGACCAATCGAACATCTATACCCGTAATAATGCCGAGCGCTCCGTCTGTCTGGAACAAAGCCAGAGGCCAGAAGATTGGGACACTGCACCTAGGGGGAGAGGATGTCAGATGGAGCCATGGAAAGGAAGAAAGACAGATCGAGAAAGAGATAGCGCAGCAGCTAAAACCAATGTTTCATGCTCCACCACGCACCCGCATGCAAAGTGCTGGGCGAAAACATTTCCCAAGCTCCGCCGACGCCACTCCATCGCCCCAATTCGGAGAGCCAGCCGGAGACATTCGACGGTGAGATCGGTGCGAGCAGAAACAGCAGCAATGAGACAAAGAGAGAGAGAGAGAGGTCAAAGTAGCAAAATAAACCAGCAGTCCACCACACCGCGCAAAACAACAGCGATGGGGACATCACCGATAAAAGCAATCCCCGGCAGATGAGAGAGGGTTGCACGGGGTTCCCGAGAGGAAAAGAGGGGAGGAGAGGGAGGGGGCACAGAAGGCACCCAATTGAGATCCATTAAGTCGGACCTCCCTCTGGAAGCAATCCAAACACGATCGGAGGGCAAAAGCGTGGTGGCGGGAGGACCGGAGGCATGGCGACGCCGTGCCAATTTGTCTCCCTGGTCCCCTTCCCTTTCTCTCCCCGCAGCGTGCGCTACGATGCTCGATCACCGAGATGTGCACCCGCCGGGACGGACTGTCAACAAGACCCACCGCGATGAGCACACAGTAAACGCCAACAGAAGGTGTTTACGCGGGTAGTCAAGTGAGCCTGTTTTCGTCGTCGTTTCCGCGATGTGGTTATTTGGAGTGGTATATCTACGCCATACGGAAAACCCCAGCTATTCCTTCGAAAGAGAGGCCCTGGGCAGCCTTTAACAGTACCCCCCCAATGGTCAGTGACCACGAGGAGCGGGTGGGGAAAGTAGCTAATGGCGAATTCTGTTGGTCGTTTTGGAGCGCGCCGGGATCAGAAGGCTAGATCCATGAAGGAGCATGCGATCTAAACAGAGTCGCTCTACCGCCGGATCCCCAGTCGGACATGACCACTCCTCCGGAATCGGCGGATTCCTTCTCATCATTCACCTTCGCGAGAATCCCCTTCCCGCGGTCCCCAATCGCAAAGCACACGTTTTCGCAATTGCGGCACTAACATGTGTTCAACGCACGAGCGAAGTTAACCATGATGTAAGATATGCGCGTCGATAAGCAATGTGCATCAGAGTAACCCACTTGCCTCTTCATCGGAATACTTGTGAACGGCGTTAAGTATGTCTCGATTTTCGGCCTATTCTGTGAAAGGTTCAAAAAGGCAAACAAATTGATGCGGGATATACAAGCAATCCTCGTCGACGCTGCTTCTTGAGCCGCTGCTGCTGGAGGAGCTGCTCGAGCCACTTGACGACGAACTGTCATCAAGCAGCAGCAGCAGCAGTAAAGCGGGCGGCACCGGTGGCACTTCGCAAGTGGCCATTACGAAACATGCTGAGGCGAGATTGCGAGATGTCCGGCGAGAGAGGAAGTCAAGTGTGCGCGCCGGGGGCTGGTCAGGCTGGCTTTCGAACAAATCCACCGAAATGTCGGCGGAGCGACTTTTCTCGGATCCGGATGGAGATCTGGAGTGGGATCTGATCCAAAATCACGAGAGGAACACGTGCGTCTCGATCCCGATCGCCCAGTGAAATAGACGCGGTCCAGAAAAGTCGATCCCGGCGCACTCCACAACGACCAGTGGAATTTGCCATAAGTATGGAGTCAACATTTTCAAAACTAGCAAGATTCGGAGCTAGAATTTCCAAAGTAGCTTAATTCAAAGCTAAACTATATATATATATAAAAAAAATAACAATAATTTGGGGGCAGCCACAAATTGGCCGCCCCCCAAATTCTGCCGCCGTAGGCAGCTCCTTACTCTGCCTCTTGGTAAGTCTACCGCTGCTTCGAAGCAGTAGCTAGGCATTCACAACAGTCTGCTCCGCTTTGAGCGCTATGAGCCATCAAAGCCCATCCAATGATGCGTGCGTGTCACATGACCTTCGGGAGGTGTGCGGCGAACCGCAGGCAGCACAATACATTCACAGCGCTGGATCGGCTGGAATGGCTTGTAGAGTCCGTAGTGGCGTGGTGTACTCTGCTTTTGTCGGAAACCCTTAAAGGGGCCATGAAAGTATCTTGCACCTGCCATATACTAAATACCTACAAAATTATGCATCATCTATAACAGTGGCTCTCATATGGTGGACCGCAGACCCTTTGGGGTTCCTGGAGGTCTTCTTAGGGTCCCCGAAGCCCTCAAACGTCAGTCAAGCCAAGCAATGATATTTTTAAATGAATTTCGGCTATTCCACAAAGCTATAAATAGACCAAACTATGTGCGCCAAGTGACTAGGGCTGATTAATTTTGTTTAAAAAATTCAAAGTTGACTTTTATCATTGTAATTGTCCAATACCCTCCTCCCCCCACTGTGGTGGGGATTACCCCACCACTTCTGCTGATATGAAAGGTGTTCCAGGAACATTAGTGGTTGAGAACCACTGATTTACAAGTTGCAAAATAAATCGGAGAAAAACAAGCAGCGTTCACCCCCTCAACCCGGAGAGAAGCAGAAACGCGATTTGTTGCCAATGGCTCGCCGCTAATCCCTCTCTAAAAATGACTAGAATGCGCTACATGACGACATTGTACACATGGATGATACTAATAAATATGTAGCAGCCACCACTCTCTCAGTCTCAAATTAGCCACCCCCGATTAGATTAGCATCCTTATTATGGCGTCTATTTTATGCTTGTCCCCTTTCTGCTATGCCCACAAAAAGCCTCAGGAGAAATGAATGATGATGACTGACGACAGCCTCGCACTGAGATTGGCAATACTCAGGGTACCTGCCGTGTTTCGGACGTTGTCCGAGTTCGGCTATTCTCGATACCGCAGCAATTGGGCATGAGCCACATCTCAACTGCCAAGGCACTGGGTGATTGAGCCCCAAGTTGGGTGCTTGCACACCGCTCATGTTCAATCTATGAGCTGCGTTTCACTATCGGCACCCTGGGGCGACCCCAGGGATGTGTCAACACCGTGATCTTCAAGACTACGTCAGCAAGCATTGTGAAAGAGTCGACGAAAGAAAAAGACTCTGCGGCCATCCTTGAAATTGCATTGCGACAAAAAGCCTCCAGCTAAGTGGCACTGCGTGTGACGCATACTTGCATTGCACTTGCATTAGGATGCTTGTGTAAAGAGTGCAACATTTAAACTCAATATCGCCTAATGGTCTTGTTAAAATGGTTAGAAGCAATGAACAGCTGTACATCCTTCACTTGAGTGTAAGCAGAACGTTCAAACAAAACACATTCTCCTGATTGCCACCAAACTATACAGGGAGCGAGTGCTCCAAAATGTGTCTTTGGCACATTGAAACGTAAGGAGGGGTACGCCAATCGGACGGCGTCTCGAGAATACTTGGGAAGTGCGCAATGACTAAAGTCATTGGTTCCTGGGAAAGTAGTGCCATTGCCTTGCCTGCCTCCAAGCCAAACACAAACAGAAACTAACATACAGAGAACCAAAACATTGCAAGCCAATTGATTGGCTTATTGGTGTCTGTTGCCATGAAAATCACCATTTCGGTCCCTTCAAATCATTGAAAGGGTCGTTCTATACCAGTCACGCCAAGATCACTATGAGTGTCTTTGTACTGAAAGCGTTCGACGCCAATATAAGTGACTTTGGCTCTGCGTATGCAGTAAACTTATCAATCATGCTAATCTCCACAGATCTCTTACCATGACATTGTTCATCTTGCTTATTTCAAGACGGGGAAATTGTTTTTAGCACGCTGCCAAGCATCGTTGCCGCATGTGGGGACAAGTGCAAATATGTGCTCTTGTTTCACCTGTGCGTGGATGACCAACTCTCGGCATACAAGAAGCGCCCTCATAAAGCAACCTCGCACTGCAAATTTGCATCGGCTCACGAAGACTGGGGGGGGGGGGTGAAAAAGAAACCGCTCATTCCATGGACAAAAATGGTGACCATAAGGGGAGCTTGGCACTACTTGGCACACCTGGGGCAAACACACAACGTCCACAAAGAGCAGACAAACTTGCGTGCTGTATACCCCGATTCACCTCCCAATGGCCGCAGAGGACCCTACGTGCCATGAAAGTTAATTCAATGCCAAGCGAGCGTCGGGTGACCTTTGGGAGGGTCACAGCAATGCATTCGAGCATACTGGGTTGGCTGGGATGGCTCCTAGAATCCAATGTGGTCCGTTGAGTATAAACGACGGGTCGAGATGCATCCTGCATTTAGTATGGCCCTAAACAGCGAGGTCGCCAAAACAAAATGACCCCCCTCATTTGTCTGTTAAGTGCCCCCTACAAACACAACCCGGCAAGCCACAAATACGAGTCTTCCCAGCCTCACAATCAACTAAAACAGAAACGGGAGTGCCAGGCTCGAAGAACAAACAAAAGCGAGGTGCCAGCCTTCAAGGTCAAGAGCAACAGGTCTAAGGCTCGCTCACATAGGTGTGTCTTATTAGCTAAAATGAAAGCTGGACATAGATGACAAAAACAATGCTCGCCTTCCTCTTGTTACAACCACAATGGCACTCGCTGCATGATAAGAAACTGCAACGCACTTCGATTGGAACCGCACCGACACGACTGCAAAAACAAGACATCCAGCTTAATGACAAACAAACCTTACATCCGGATGCAGCGGACACTAGGAGCTATATCCTAGCCAATCGCGTTCAGTGGGCGTAGCCCGTGATATACCTTCATGCGTTGCTTTGACCCCCCCCTCCCTCCAAGTTCACGTGACACTCACACGGCCTTGGATGGGCTCAGATGGTTCGTGGCATCCGCTGCGCTTGGGCGCAAGGTGAAATGGAGTGTAGTGAGAAAACAAAAACGTGCCAAGACTGTGGCAACCGTTTTGTCCCATGTGAAAATGAGCATCTGTACCATAAAGAAAAATAATTCCCGATGAATGGAATTCCTCAAATAAGCGACCTGAAATCGCCCGGCGATTCCCAACGAACAAGAGTTAGCCAATCGACACAAATGTTTGCTTGCTAGCGCACAGGAAACCGATTTTCACCCCATCTGCCCATACTTATGTTTGCCAGCAGAACCACGCCGCATCGACGACTGATTACATTTATAATGGTGAGCACAGTGTTTGCACCATACATGGCGATGATTGGCTCCTGCACAGAACAGCACTCTGTGGTGTACGCAGATCCATCAGATCAGTTGTGCTGGACGAGGCAAGCTGATCTTTGCAGGGCACCACAGTCACAATTGGAAATGTGCCAGTGTTGTCTCCATTGCACAGTGTTGCCCTTCTCCGAACCAACCTTAACCCGTTCCAAGATGAAGACACAATGCTAAAACCCATGAGCACATACAACACTCATGTTACCGCAACTGGACAGCGGCAAGTAAATATCTGCCTGTGCAAGCGTCCCTTCTATCATTACTACTCAAGACCAACATGCAAGGGGAAAGTGTTCTAGGGTAATGTGGTAGATGAACATGGCTGAACCCTTTGAATTGGGTAATGGTTTGTCCCACCTATCCAGTGTTTTAAATTTCAACACCTAACCATATCCCCGTACATATAAACGCATCTGTAATACATATAAAAATTAACCTCTCAGCCCAACGTGTGTTCCATGCTTGTTGGCTCCCCCTGGTGGTAGCACAAAACATTTTATCCCTGGTGGTAGTAATAAGAACTATTACAAACAAAATAAACTATATTATATGACCTCCATGCATTTAGCTTGTTGAAGTCGTCCACCGTTCACACCCCCACACCTTACCATACTCAGTTTCGGTACAACTGGGCAAAGGGCGAACACAATGGGCAGTACGAGTTGATATTAGAGCGCCAGTTGTCACATGCTTCAGTGTCACCCAGGTTGGCTCACGGGAGCCCATAGCTTTCGTCCTTTGCCAAGCTATGCTGAAACAAACTATGGCTATTACCACTCAGCACTAAAGTTAAAGTCTGAGCAAGTCAATTAATTCCTCTCCTTTCTGCCAACGACTAAAGTGACAAAATAAAAGAAAAAAAGGAAGAAAACCAGCGCTTGCTTTTGTTTGCACAAACATGAAGCCGTCCCCTAATCAACACCTCGAGCCACAAGCCCCAGCTCGCCGAGAAAAGAGTGCCAATCAATGGCATACAGACGTCAGAGGTGCGTCGCGCACGACCGATCGCGCCTGCCCCCCGCCGCCCCCAGGGCACACAAAAACAGACTGACAACGCTGGAACGCACGCCAAACAACGACAAAAGCGAAGAACGTCAAGAACCGACGCGCTCGCCCTTTCCAATGTTTCTCGGAGCACGCTCATTAGCCTCTGCCGAATGGAGAGAGTTTTTTTTTTATTTTCTTTAGGGGAGGAGGGAGAAAGAGCTTCCGTCTTTTGTATCTGGAGTGTCCTTGTGGCCATTGAGGTGTCTATAGTGCACGTTTGCACTTCTGTCTCCCACTTTGTTGGGTGGCTCTACGCCTACCGGCCTGCTCGTCAGCCCACGAAACCGAGCGTTACCTCAAAGAAAGGCCTCCGACTGCACCCCTACAGTGTCGCGACTGCAATAGTGAAAGCGCGAAATTAGCCGCCACGAATCAATCAGCGCTCGAACGAAATGCGCGGACAAAAGACGCGCTGAACCCGGCTTTCATGTCGTCCGCCAGAAACTCTTCCAGCCTTCCCGAAAGTTTCCGCAGCGCAGGGGAGCAGGTAGCTGTTGTGTGACAAAACAAAATTTGGGGGTTTCACGTGCCAAACCAACGACGGGCATCTGGCATGCCCCAGTGGAGGACTGAGGATTAATTTGGACCACCTGGGGATCTTTTGACGTGCAACCGAAAGCTCGGTTACACGGCGCCTCAGCCGGGATTCGAACCCGCCACAAGCTGTTGTGTGTTGTGTGAAGAAAAGGCTACTGCAATGCTGTAACACAGACTGTAGATTACATATTTACGGAACTACCATGCTAAGCAAGGCCTCCCCATATATTGCATAAAGCACATAAAATCCCAGTGAACAGAAGGTTTGTTGCCTGAAAGTGCTATTACAGCACACTGGGTTCTCCCAAGCATACCAAATGTCAATGTCTGCTTCAGACCAACCAACGAACGGTGGGGCACAGCTACGCAACGTCCTGCGTAGCTGCAAAGCGCAGTGCGGGAAAACAGAATGTGTTGGCAACACGGGCGTGTCATTAAGTACACATGTTCAGACTTTCAGTGTGACACACAATAAAATTATTGCAAGGACATTGCACTGGGATTGGCATCATTGGTCTAATAAATGAAATGTCAAGAGTGCTATAATGATATAAACATCATGCGATCACCAAAAACATTGGTGTGTATCACGCCGAAAATGGCGATATTGCCATGCCAAGGTTACATTATGACCTAGAAGGGTTTACCCCAACTCACTGGTTTGACATTTTATGTAGGGATGAGGCTGGGTACAATTGATTCAAAGTAGCAATGTCAGTTCTCGAGATTGGCTATGTTTTAGTGAAGCCTAAAAATACATTAAGTGACACTACAGGGGTCTCCTATAGCTGGACTTGACGTTCTATGTCTACTGAGAGGAAGCCTTTTTACAACAAAACAACAGCTAGCCAATGTGGGTTCAAAATGGCCTAAACAAGAGGGCACAGCCAACGTTACTAGATAAAAGTCGGCCAGGAAGCTTCCTAGAAAGCCTGGCGCCTTTTCATGGCATGTGCGCTCAGTGGCAATCTCAACATTATCAGGTCGCCCTTCAAACACAAGCGCCGGGAGCAGGTGGAACGTTAAATGCACAGCGCCTGCGGTGGAAAATGATTCTATTACGGATTTTATGGTTAAAGGGCAACTCCGCACAACTCCGAAGATTTCGGGGATAATGAGTGATTTTGAATTAAAAAGCTCTAGTAAAAGACAAGTCGTTTGCATATATATTTTTAAATCTAATTTTAAAAACGAGCGGAAATTGAAACCAAAACTTCGGCTCCGCCCAGCAATTTGGCCTTGGGCCACCAAGAACATGGCCATCAGGTGGTACAAGATGTCACGTGATCCTCGGCCACCGACGGGAGGAATTGGGGCGGGCGTGTGCCAGACGCAAGTGTCGTCTGCACCGCACTCTTCGCCACGTTTTGGTGTCTACGACATTCGAAAACGCCTGTGCACGTGGTGTCCGTAGTGTGGACGAAACTTTGAGAGGCAATAATCACAAACGGTGATACGACGACGGCGGTTGTGACGCGGAAGACAGCGGTAACGGAGGGCAGCCGGACGGCTCCTAAGAAGCGCGCTGCACAGGCACGTTACGCCAACCACATGGACACCCCTGAGCGCCGAGAGGTAACATTGCTGACGTCATGCGCTACGCTCACCCGGAGAAGTAAAAACAAGCAAAAGGGGGCAATGGTGATGACATTTAGCTCAATGTTGGCTCCGCCCATGCCATAGCCTTGACTGCACTGTTGGTTGCGCCTGAATTCACCCGCTCGAGTCAGCCGATTTCGGCAACTTGGCGAGTTGCAAAATTTGCCGGACCGTTTAAGAAACATTTAGACAGAACTGCGTCATAATATTTGCTGTGTGGCCTTCCTAGGCGGTACTGAAGAGGACTGCATTGTTTTTTCAAAACCAAAAATGAAGCGGAGTTGCCCTTTAACATCAAGTTTGCACAAAAAGGCGCCATTCCAAAAACGATTCTTCTCCGTTGACCGTGGAGGTGTTGCCGCTGGTGGCGCCAGAAATGCCATCCCTCCGTACCTGCTCACGTGCAGGCAACAGGGAAGAACCATTTTCGAATGCCGCTCTTCCGTGGAGCTAAGTCAACCGATAGATAGAGGAACGAAGGGCACGGCAACCTTGTCGGGCACGGACGCCGAACTTCCAATCTGCACCTAAACAAGGTAAGCTCACTGACAAACTCGAGCAATTAAATTACCAGTTTCTCCCGAGAGAAAAGTGCAAGTTCCCCATCACCTTCCGAAATACAAGCTTCCATACACTTTCACTCGCAACATTGGGCACGAAAGCGCAGACACCTACGCACGCATCGCCCTCAAGCACCCAGCAACCGCAAGAGTGCACACACTGCGAGAGTTACTGCACAAGTTCCACTTGTGGAGAAAAACGGCGTAAAGATTTCCCCGTTTTGATTCAACAAAGGTCAATGTTGCCACGGCAGTGCAAGGTGGTGCACAGGTGGTCACCCTCTCCATTGGAAGCATGCATGCACACACTGCATAGAGTGCATACACACTGCATAGTGTGCATGCACTGAGTAACATGCAGAGTCGCCGTCGGCCCATCCTTTTTATGTTTTTTTGAGCTTGTGACCTTCTCTGCCAATGACAAATATAAGAATTTTAATATGCTGACTGTTGCTGCCCCCCCCCCCGCCCCCCCCCCCCCCCCCCCCTCTTGCAAACGAAGGAAGTTGAGAAAGTGACAGTTCTATTGACTGATGGTGGACAGTCCAGCGTGCGTGGAAAACGTGTATCGGACAACGGAGCAAGTGTTTTCACGTCGTTGCAGCGTGTGTGATAGTCTAAGTAGGATGCATGTGCATCAGTTTGGCATAAATTAAACCAGTTTCTCCTCGAGACCACGTTGTGACCATCGACGTGAGGTAACAAAGTCGGCGGAGAAGGGGAAATAAATGCGGCATTTGGGCTCTGCCGTTTTCCGCGTACTGCCAGAAAAAGGAGTACCACCCACCTGGAGCTCGCACCATGCAACCGCCACGCCCGTCGCCGTGTCCAGTCCCTTGTACACCGTCTTGAACGACCCGCGGCCGATCTCCTCCTCGAACTTGAGAAAGCGGCCGTCGGGCGATGTGTCCCGCGCCTGCACGTCCTCCTCCGCCGTCAGCGACGCCGCAGCACGCTCCGCCGCACTCGCCACAGCCGTCGTAGTCACTGCACTCGCCGCCACCACCCCCTCCTCCCCCGCCGCGGCGGGAGAGGAGGGCTGCCCCTTCTCCAGCACCACCGCACCCCCGTCACGCACCACCAAGAGCAGCGGACTAGTCCGGTCTGTCCGCGGCGATGACGGCTGCTCCGCCGCCCCGGTGTAGATCCCCTGGAAACCCTGAAAGCCCCCGTTCTCCAGCTCACGCTGCACCGCACGCTGTTGCTGGTGGTGGTTGTTGTTCGGCGCCGGTATTCCCGTCGGCGGCGGAGTCGTCGCTGCGGCACCTCGACGCTGCTGCTGCGACGTCAGGGGCACGTAGCGGAAGGGGCCGGCGCCACCCGCGCCGGCGCGGGTCCTCGGGCCTGCACCGGGCCGGCGCTCCCGTGTCGACGGCGACGTGCCATCTATGCCGCCCACTATCCTGCGCCGCTGGTACGGTGGCTGCGAGCCCTGCTGCCGTGGCAGCGCGCCGGGGGTCGACGCCTCCCGCCGGGGGGTTGGGTGGCGCCCCGCCGTGGCGGCCGACGGCGAGCCGGAGCAGTTGCAGCAGCGGCTGGTGGGGGGCGCTGCAGCCAGAGGCTCGCCGGACGCCTCGGGGCTGTCGTGCGGCGGAGAGGCGGCCACGTCCCTGGGCTTCGGGGAGGGCCTCAGCATGTCCGCTGCCGCGGACCGCTGTGCTCCGCGGACGCCCCGGACATGGGTGGGCTTCACCGCGGACGATCCACGGGACCCACTGCGATGTGAAGAGTACAGCGTCGGATTAGGCGATGCGTGCGACCCGGCTTCAGTTCCTTAAAAACCCTCTTCAGAGGGAATTACATGAGGGGTGGGATACAACGAGAAAATAAAGGGAGCCACAAGTTTTCACTCTTGAATCGGATATTTTGCACCAACGTTACTGCTGGAACAGACTAAATTAAATTTGGGGGTTCTACGTGCCAAACCAACAAAGGGCATCTGACATGCCCCAGCGAAGGACCAAGAATCGATTTTGAGCACCTGCGGATCAACCAAAATGCCAGTCACAGGGCGCCATCCCCACACTGGGTCTCCATCAGAATGCGGGCACCCTGGTCAGGATTCGAACCCACCAACCGAGTGTCCGTGGCCCGGCACTTTGCCTCATAGCCAGGCTTTCTGGAACAGGCTCGTAGTTATGTTACCCTACCTTCGCATCACCTGAAAACAATCCTGTTGGCAATCTACCTTTCACAAAAAAAAATGGAATTGGCACCCTCTCTCTCATCATCCTTGTCAAGCAGAGGGAGAAAATGGCTTCTTTGTATCAACTTCGACACAGGCAAAAAACACCTCCCAATCCAGACAAAGAAAATTTTTTGGGGGACCTGCATGTACACTTGGTGTCCACTATTTTGTGCTACATTGTTAAGGTTATCGTAGCTTCAGGAGCGCTGCAGCCTTGCAATGCTGCGAGAATGTGCAACTTCGTCTCGCATCTTGTTAGCACATGCTTTCGTGGGACCGAATTGCCAAACGAAGCCGCGCGCTTGTGCAAGTAGTTGCGACAGTGTTGGAGTACCGTGGAAGCTACCGCTCGCCTTGGCAACGTAATGCAAAGAAGATAACGCCGGGCGTTACTGCGCTTGGCAGGTGTATTTATGTCACCATTATAAAGGCGAATTGCCTGTTGTCTCAGTGATTAACCACTAGATAGAACAATGCTGCATGTAGTGTATCAGAAAATATAACTAGCCAATGCATATGCAAACTACCAAAATTAAAAACTTGCAAGAACTGCTTGACGGGGTCACAAATGTATGACCTCATTATCTCTAGTGTTTCACCATGAGCGAGAGCAAAGGCAATTCAGTAAGCACAAGCATGTTGCCTTCAACGACGCTTCCACCTCACAAGCATACGTGCATAGTAAGCCTTCTCAAAACATCATGCTCGCTCTTGTAATTTATTTTTAGCTCGCAGTTATGGTGAAACAGAGTGTAGGTCGTATGGGTTGAAAACGTCCAACCTGTTATCCTGACAGCTGCACCAACAAGATTTTATCGAAAGAACAAAATGCACAATTGGACACGTAACATTACCACAGGGAAAATCATGTGCACACGCCTGCAGACTGTCGTGCTAGCTACTCCATGAGCACATATAGCGCCTAGCTCAACATGCACGCACCTATCAAATAACATTAATCACCGGATGCCCCACAGAAAAGAGCTGCAAACCATACCGTGAAGGAAGTGAGGTCCAAGACAACATGCAATGATGGGGAGGTGGACAAATGCATTGCAAAGAAAGCTCTGGCACAGTGGAGAACATTTGGCAAACACGACTAGAGTTAACACTTAAACTTCGAGGAGGTCAAAGCTTAAGAGTTTTGTATGGTTGAAATGAATGGCAATCGAAAACACAGTCACAGCCCCCAGACTGTCTGTTGCTCTGCACACCCCTTTTACACTACAACACAGCACTAAACAGACGCGACAGCAAGGTTCGTTGCAAGCCAGATGTAACTTCAGGCATGTGCAATCATTTGACAGCAGCAGAAAAAGCAAGGGTCACGCTCATAAGCAGAAGACTCTCGCAGCGAGGCAAAGATGCGCTAGCACCCCATATTTTTTGTTTCCGGTAGTCTCACAAGCTTAGTCCAACTTGATATGGCTGCCATAAAGAAAGGTACAATACCCTATTCGGCTCCATCCTTATTATCAATAGATCTGTTCTACTTAAAAAGTATGGCTTTCGTTTTTAAAGACCATATTGTAAAACAACGAACTCAACGTTCGGAACCTAGCTGATATTGCTGGAAAGCTGAGCGTGACGAGGATGAGACGCAGCTGGTTCGCCGTCGCACGAAACAAACAAGGAACCAGACATGCAAAAAGTCAAGAATAAATCTTCGGTGAACACAATCATCAAATGCGGCCGACCGCTATTGACACTCACTAGCCGTTCAAGCGTTGCTCCCGGGAAATCCGACCGGCAACATGCATGGCGGGCCAACAGCGTCCGTCGAAAAGAAACCAAACCGGAACGCAAAGAAAAACAAAGCTACACAAAAAAGAAAATCAACACGACGGAAAGGCATAAAACAATGCCCACGATCGCCGAAACGAAACAAAAACGACTAAATCTAACCACACGAACACAGAGGCGAAACGACGAGGACGGGCGCGCCGGCAAACCAGACCACAGGGATAGCAGACGACGCACAGACAAAATCGTCTGCTAGCACTCCGCGTCGTCTGCGAAAGAGTTCCACCGGCGGCCCGGCTGCCGAATCAGGTCATTGTCAAGAGCAAAACATGGATCAAACTATAAATAAAAAAAAACACACACACACACACACACAAAACGCGGCAGACGAACCAACTAGCCCACGTAACGTTTCAGTCTAGACTGGACGGTTTCTTTTCTTGCTCAAACTCACGGCGCGCACGCCGTAGAAACGGGTCATCAGACACCAGCAAACGTGACGCGAAAGAAATTCCAAGGACCAGCCTAAACAAACGGTGCGGCCTCAACACCCCCCTCCCCCTGTTCCCTATTCAAACTTCTCCAGCACTCCTCGCTGTCAAAATTGATACTGCGTTCCTTATACCTGCGTTCGGGTGTGTGTCCATCCCTTGGGCTAGTATCGCGTCGGCCGACCACTTAATACCGCCCAAATACATAACATCGCCGCCGCCGCCGATGATGAACAACAAAAATAATAAAGCCAAGCCCCCCCCCCCCCCCCCTTCCGCGTAAATGCCACCCCGAGGGAGGCAGGCTTCGCGAGACTGAGAAGTCGTTTTCGGGCTGTACACATTTGATTTATGTTGGTGATTCCTCTCGCCTGATGGTACTTTGCTTTTATTGCGATCTCAATCCGCGCCTACCTCCGAGCCAAGCTCTCGTTCTCTAAAGCGAGACGATTATCCCCCGAGCGCACGCCCCAAAACGGGCTTTAGTCCCTTCACTAGTCGTTATTTTTAGCCACTGCCATTAATTGTAGCGTTCGTAATTCTCGACCCGCCTCGCATGAAACAAATAAAAAAGGAAACATCGAGTAGAACGTAGCAAGGAACCAAGGCAGTACTACCTTTGGAGCCTGTATAGGTGCGACATATGCGGGGTGCTTTGTGCTTGGGAAACGGACGTCACCACGTGAAATACTTTGTGGGGCTTACGCACGACCATACAAATGTCCAAACTTTCAAAACTCGACGCCGGAAAAAAATAAATAAATAAATACACGAGCGAGTGCAACGCCGCAGCGACGGAAACGTCACTTTGCTTGTTTGCAGACCAACTTCTGCATCGGCTCCTTTGCAGACGGCGCAAACAAGTCTTTCTTTTCTGTCGTGTTTTGAATCGCTTCAATCGCAGATCGTGTCGCATCCGCCTGAACACGATCTCCGAACGGCGACGAGTCAGCGCGCGTGAGTCACACGCAAAATAGGGTGAAGGCCCGATAAAATAAACAACAGCTCCACCAGCGAGACGGGGAGGGTGGGGGGACAAAAACGCCACACAAAAACAGAAAAATATAAAGGGCGAGGGAGTGGAATAAAGGGGAGAGGGGAGTAGAAGAAGAAAGCAGCGAGCAAGCTAATCGTTGCTGGACAGTTTGCGGCAGTCACGTAGAAAACATTCCCAAATTCCTGAGCCGCCGCTGCAAAAAAAAAAAATAAAAACGTTACAAAAAAAAAAAAAAAGAGAGAAAAGGGGGGGGGGGGGGGGCGGTTGGTGAGGACGCGACACAGCAAATAAATTCAATAGCGATTTTTTTTTTTTTTCGCGTACGAAATGAAAACAACTTTTAAGTGCAAACACGAGTTACATGTTTTTGTCCAAAGTCAACCAAGTACATACGGTTGCTTTCTTTGAACCGCAGATATAGGTAGGACACACCTCGTACACGAAACGAACGTTAACCAAAACTGCTGTCTTTCTTTGCAGGTGAGACTGTGGGTGGAGATGCGAGAGCAGAGGACGACGAAATGTCACCCGCAGCGCACGACCGACGACGGTGGTGGTGGTGGTGGCGTTGGCGCACCACGGAAACGAGAAACAACCGCACAAACGGTGATATCGCACGTCGAAACCTTCTCGGAACCATACAAAAGCGATGCTGCGGGGTGCTAAAACGTCAAGTAAAACATCCCAGCAAAAGAAAAGCGAACGAGAAAAAAAACAAAAAAAAAAAAAAGGGGGGGGGGGTGCTCCAGGGCTAACAAGAGGCACGTTGAAGGACGGAAAACAACCCGACCGATCCTGGGCCGAAATGACCGTAGTCCCGGGGGAGGGGTGCGTACGACCATGCCACACACGACTTCAAATCCCACCGAAGCAAAGATCCTTACCTGTAGCACGTTTCGTCGAAGAGTTCATGTCGAAATCGCTGCCCCTGCCTCTGCGCTGGCGCAGGGACCGAGCCTTCACAGCGCTGAAGGCCTCGTAAGGGCCGAGGAGCGTCCGTCGACGACACAGGCACCAGTTTAGGCTTAGCCGGGCACCGAAAATTTCACCCCAGACTCCCCCCGTTACGATCACCTGGGCCGATTCGTGTGCTCGGACGTCATGGTGCGCTGGCTTAACGAAAAGCCAGCGTTGGCAGAAGCTAGCCTAGCGCCTGCAGCTGCTCCGGTGGTGGCGGCAGCGGACACGGCACTTTCCCCCGCTACGACGACGAGTTTCGCCGACGATGGCGGAGATAGATGGTTCTTGTTTTGTTGGTGCGGTTGCAGCCAGGCGCTTCTTTTCTGTAGCTTATGCCGTGGAATGGCCGCAGTCGTTGCCGTCGCGATGGCCACGAAGCGAGCGTCGTCGGTGTCGGACGAGACTTCCTGCTGGCGAGCCAAAACAGTTGCGTAGTTTGGGCGCACTACTTTCTCCGGCGGATTCAGCTCTTTCTTGAGTCGTTTCTTTTTCGGCGAGTGTGATGATGATGATGGTGACGGTGAATGGATGAATAAACACAAACGCTTCCAATCGGGCAGCGGTTTGCGCCATCTATCAATTGTTTTTCCTTTCTTTATCATTCTATTATTATTCTTTGCTTTGCATCAAGCAGAAGTTTGCACAGGAAAACTGTAAATGCCTTGACATGCTTGTCAGTCTAATTCACATTCAGTGACTAGAAACAACAAAGAATATATTTATTTTCTTCACTATCACCGTTTATTTTCCTTATTTATCTCAAAGGCCGGAAGAGTTTGGCCAGTGGGTGTGGCGACGAAGGCGCCGGAGAGGAGAAAAGTAAATGAAAGGGAGGAGAGCGCCGAAGGAGCAAGAGAGAAAGAAGGGAGCAGAGATAAAGTGAACTGCCATTTTTTCGCAACGCTGTCGGAGACTGGTCGGAGAAGAGCACTGCTGAGGCTACGCGTCGTCTGCTACGGGCCGACATCTTTTTCGCCTGAATAAAAGTTTGTGGCCATACATCGAGAAAACTTCTATTAATAGCTTTTTAACCCACCGAGGAATAACAGTATATTATTTTCTTGCCACAGCCAGTGATATAAAAGGAAATAATCGAGATTTAGATGCCGATCCCATGCATTCCGCCGGGATAATGAACGAAAATGGCGGCCCTCCCCCCACTCAGCTGGGAGCAGACGCGCATGCGCTCATGTCTCTCGCTCTGCGCCGCGTGCTGATTGGCTCACTCGGGAGGAGAGCGTTACGGCGGCGAGATCATAGACTGACCAAACTCTCCTCATATACGGCTCTGTCCAAGGCTAGAGTCATAGAGTTATTATAATGTACGCTAGAGGTTCAACTGGCGCTAGTGTCTATGCGACTTCCGGGAGGCAAATTGAAGCAGACAGCAACCAGTCTACTTTTGCGGTGCTCCTGTGTATTCCTATGGGAAAACGCGCGTGAATTTGGTCTCTTCGCCGGAAAATAACACGAATAACTTTTGTTATTTCAGTTGTACCGGATAGTATGTACCTTTATTGATATTGTGAATGTGTAATTGCTTTAGTTACAGCATTTTTCTTTACTACTGAACGATGTTAAACTTCGCTATATTTTCAGGCCCAAACTTCTGTTCCATGGCAGGTATGTAAAAACGAGCGACGGTTCTAAGCAAACTAACGATCGAAAAGAACGTAGAGTGTGTTTAAGGTTCGCTAGCATTCCGGTGACGCTTATATATTGCTAATATGCCCGTTCTGTCACTATACGAAAATGACTCTGTCGTGCATTTTTACGATCTGTTAAAAAAATAAAGTATGTGGGCAGCAAAAGGTGTGTCTTTTCATTATTTCCTCTGTCGGGCAGTTTTAATCAGGCACCTGTTCTCTGCTTCTCTCTATTTGCAAAGATTTGGAGCGTGCGGGTGATGATTTGAACCCAGAACAAGCATCTTCGCACATATTCACGAGCAGAAAGAATAAAGCTGTACTTATTTATTTATTGCAAATCTGACCATATTACGTGGCTTTCAATTTATTTTGATCGTCTGCATGCACAAGGAGTTACTTATCCAGTGTTACTGCGTAGTTCTTGCCGTCTCTCTTGGTTTTCCACATGTAATTCGTTCGTTTGGCACGTATATCTCCCATGCTGGAAAGCGCCGACGCCGTGTTCGCGCTAACAGTGTCCGACAGTGCAATAAATACACGTACGAAGCGGTTTTAGCACCGTTTTTCGTGCCACGAATTTCAAATAAAAACGCTGTAACTGACCAATTATTGCATCTGTGTGACTGAGAAATGTTCCAAGCTACCTAGTACGTACGAATTATTCGTGATATTTGCTCTTATAATCGAGCTCAGAGAGAAAATGCACTCGCTTTTTTCCATAGAAATGCATTACCGGAAGTCAATTTCGGACTGGTTGCTGTCTGCTTCAATTTGCAGCAGCACACTAGCGCCAGTTGAACCTCTAGCGTACATTATAATAACTCTATGGCTAGAGTTCCTCCGACAGCACCACTCACGCCGACGAAGCGAAACAAAATGTTGTTTCGGTTTCGGAATGGGTGCGCGCGTCTTCTCCCGTAAGTTTGAGTCGCAAATTCTTACCATACGACCGATGAAAGTGAACAATTCGGAAAAGTTCGTTTTCACATCGAAACTGTTTAAAAATACAGACTTGACACCTTGACACACTCGAGCTAATCAGATCAACGTCTTCATCGTCAATGATTCTGCGTTGGAAGATTGCCTCTTTCTCACTGTTTTCTGTAGTCAACCATTTTCAATAAGAGTTCTGCACATTCGCAGGCCCTTTTCACACAGCGACGAAAGCTCGAACTACGTTTGGCGTCCGAAAGGGGTGTTGTGTTACTCTCGCTCAAAACGAGCGTGTCTTTTATCGCGGGGTCGCTCGATCCAAAACCTTGAAGCCATCGGACTCGGGGAGATTAACCGCCGTCACGATCGTCCGAAGATCATTTAGGGTGACCTCGGATTGGCGAGCGCACTCCGCACAGTCAACCGATCACTAATCATTGGAGACAGAATTCCACTGTCCATGCGAGCTACAAGGCCAATAATTGTCATTATCTTTTTTTTCTTTTTTTTTATTGTTTGTTTAGGAGCCAAACAAGATGCTGGTAGCCGAGACGTTGCAGGCATGCGAAGGTGCTTTGCCTAATTCAGAAATATGAATAAAAAAAGATTTTTTTCTCTCCTATTTTCAAGAGTGAAAAATAAGGCGTGGGCCACAGCGCATTTGATTCGACAAAACAAAAAAAGTGAGCAAAGTCAATATTGCTTTTTTTTTCTTCCACCCTCTTTATTGCCCCCCCCCCCCCCCCCCCCCGAAAAAACCAAACAAGAAAAAACACACACACACACTTTGACTTCTAAAGTACTACTTCAAGTAGATTTAGAAAACTACTTTAAGTACATCCTGCGAGTATGTACTTATATTTTTGTTCACTTATCTTTCCCAGGAAAGTAGAATTCCTGACTTCAAAGTATACATTCCCCAAATTTGGTATTTATAAATGTTTATCACCAAATGATGCTTTGTCAACTCTGAAGAAATGCCTGGGGGGGGGGGGGGGGGGTGCAAGAGAGGAGGATAAAAATATTAGGAGATGACAGTCCTCTATAAGAGGAATGCTCGCGGAAGCTACAAGCCTGACGTCTCAATTATGTTCGCCGCCATTTTATGAACTAACGGACGCATCCCTATTTACCCCCGAGGCAATATAAATAATAATAATAATAATAATTTTATTTACCTTTATATACAAAGGAGGGAGATAGGGCAAAAAGCTGCATGGCTTGCAGCTTGACGAGGCCCTACCCCGTATAGCAAAGCAGGGGCCCTAATCTGGACACTTGGCGAGAAAGACGGCGAGAAATCTGACGGCTATGATCGGCCGGCGCCAAGGTCAAGTGCGGCGTCGGCCAATCACAGCCGCCAGATTTCTCGCCGACTTTTTCGCCAAGTGTCCAGATTAGGGCCCCAGCAGAGACATTTCAAACAGGGCAAGCAAAAAACAAGGTACTACACCTTATTGCATCGATTATCTACGAAAAAAGTCGTTATCACTGCTTTCCAATAGCATGTCGCGTAACATACCCTTTGAATTTTTAGTAATGTCAATATTTTCACCTTCGAGCTCTATGTCTAGTTTCATACTTCTGGGTTGTTCTCTCCAAGCCCGACAGTACGGAAAGAAAAAAAAAGCTGTTATTATGTTTTACTGCTGTATTGTAGACTCCCATCAAACGATAGTTGTACAAATGATTAATTGTCACAGCTTTATCTTTACGAAAAAGCTCCTCAGAAGAATGCAAAAAAAGAAACATTTTCAATTGTGCGAAATACTTTCTTCTGTGTTAGTAGCAGTGTTGTTAAGTTTTGTTTCGTTGTGGTTCCCCAAACCAGGTGACAGTACACGTAATCTTTGATCAGAGAGTAATACAAGAGCAACTTCACTCGCGCGGGAAGCATAAAACGAGTTTTAGATATTATTCCTATGGCTTTGCAAACTTTCCGGTACGCGCAGATATATACTCAACGTGTTCAGTCCAAGAGAGTGATTCGGTAAAAATGACACCAAGAATTTTAACAGATTTTGCAATCTCTAAGGGAGATGAATTCATCGTGATACTTAAAGGCAACGATATTTTACGATCCCGTGGTCTAAACAGTACGCATTTAGTTTTGTCTGTGTTTACACAGACAAAACTAAATGCTAAAAACAAACAAAACTTTCGATCTCATAAGTTGTTTGACCTTTAATAAAAAGAGTGGTATCATCTGCATATGAAATGAACCTGACGTTTGGTGCGCATGGTTCGATATCATTGACAAATAGTATAAACAACAGCGGCCCACGTACACTCCCATTCAACCTACAAAAAGAAAAAGAAAAACAAAACATTGTATAGGGCAGTGGTTCTCAAATGGGGGTCCGCGAAGCCCTGCCTCATCAGTAAAGCCCGGCAATAAAAGTTGTCTTTTTTCAGACCGTGAGGGAAATGTTTTAGTTTTTGAGAGAGTTTTCGCCTGTGTATGTCAATAAGAGAAGTTATATCACACTATCCCTTAGTTACATCCCTTTATTTAGTCATTATCATAGTTAACCTATTCCTTTTCTCTCCCTTTACCACGAACTGGGTCCTCCATCGTCTCCGCCGATCCACAAGGGGTCCGCGAAACATCGATGGTGGAGAACCGCTGGTATAGGGGAATGAAAGGGCATCACGAAATATTGTGTTTAAAGGTACTTCTATTTTGAAATTGCATTGTATTTAGAGTACTTTGTACTTCAAGTAAATAGTGCAAATGTCCGATTTTATACAGAGTGTCACAAAAAAAAAATTTACAGGGTTTTCACTTCCGCAAAAATGAACTAGGCATCGCCGAACGCTCATTCTCCGCCCAAAGGTAGCGCTAGAGGTCACAACCAGATGCCAAAGTTTCAGCCCGATCCGATAACTTAATCAAAAGTTATAAGTGATTTTCTGAAAATTTCAATGGGAAAATGGAGCCCATTTTTGCCCGTTTTCGGTTTCTGGTGCCATAGAGCCCCATGTATTCGAAAACTCCGTCGGCCGCCATTTTTTCCCATTGAAATTTTCAGAAAATCACTTATAACTTTTGCTTAAGTTATCGGATCGGGCTGAAACTTTGGCATCTGGTTGTGACCTCTAGCGCTACCTTTGGGCGGAGAATGAGCGTTCGGCGATGCCTAGTTTATTTTTGCGGAAATAAAAACTGTGTAAATTTTCTTTTGTGACGCCCATCCACTGGCGGCCATATCTGCGTGCGTGGTTGCTGAGCGCGTGCTGACTGCGAGCTTCCACAGTTCTTTTGCAATGTGCGCATTCCGCACCATCAAGATTGCCGGTCATAGCAGCGTTGTTAGCACGCGCTCTAAATATCGCCCTCGAATATGGTGTCCAGTGAATACTTCCTATTGTATGTGTGGTGATATGCTAGTCTGTGTGGTTTTAAGTGCTTGAGGGTGCAATTATACTATACAGTTTGCCCTCCTGCTTTGGCTACACGGCTGACAGTATTTTTTAAATAAGTAAATAAATAAAATAACGCCTGCTGTACTTACTATAGTTTACTTGATGTAGGGAATCTCATTAACTTTGTACTTCAAGTACTTTTAGGGGCGAAGCTCCTTAGGGGCTAGCCATGTCCGTATGTCCGTCCGTCGTAGGCCGGCGTCGGGTGCTCGTGCTTCTGCTCGTGAGATCACGTGCTCACGAGCACGTGAGCACATGCTCACGTGCTCGTGTAGGGCAAAAAAAAATTATGAAAAAAGAAAAAGAAGAAAAAAAAGAGTAGGGGGTTCTGAGATGCCATCCCATGTCTTCTTAAAAAAAGAAAAAGAAGAAAACCACACATTCTCCTACTGATATGAATGAAAAGGCACGTGAGCACATGCTCACCTGCTCGTGTAGAGCAAAAAAAAAAAAATGAAAAAAAGAAAGATGAAAAAAATTATGAAAAAAGAAAAAGAAGAAAACCACACATTCTCCTATAGACGATTGCAAGCAGGGCATCTGGCGGCCGCCATGCCTGTGCTCGTGCTGGGAAGTACGTGCAATTGCTAGCTTGCCAAAGCTACGCTCACGCGCACGTGCTTGCACGCATGAGGCACCAGTCTGGCGCCATGCTTGCAATTGTAGATATGAATGAAAAGGCTCGGCATGCTGCGGCTCGGCGTCTACGCAAACAAGCACCACCAGAGCTTCGCCCCAAGCAACATCATTCACCACGTGGAGATGCGGTCAATTTATAGATGTACTTTACCTCGAGTCACTAACTTTACCCAACACTGGGTACATTGCAAATAGTGCTTAAAGTCCCTTAATCTGTGAGTGTGTGTGTGTGTGTGTGTGTGGGGGGGGTACTAGATACGCACAAAATCGACTTGCAACCTAAGAACAAAGGGCGAGGGTAAGATGGGTCGGGGAGGAGGAAGCAGAGACGGAACGCTGGAGAAGAGAGGGGGAAACCTCCTTATCTCTTCAGCGTTCTGTCTGCTTCCTCCTCCCCAAACAGTCTTACCCTCGCCCTTCGTTCTTAGGTTGCAACGGACTATAGTGTGCAAATGTAGTCCGGCATTTTTATTTTTTTTTTTTTGAAGGAAACAAGAACGCCTGACGATGCGATATAACTCGAGTGGGGGATAATCAGGTCATGTCTTATTGTACGAATCAATAGTTACGATTATGGTTTTGCAAACAACAAATGTACAAAAGCTTGCAAAAAAAATAAATAAATAAAAACCTAAAAAGTTATTACGGAAAAAAAAAAAAAAAAAGAAGTCAACTTCGCATTTTTAGATGCGGAGCATCTCTTGCTCGGGTCTATGTCCTGCGGCGTCGGCGTCGTAGTCCGCACTCACACTACGCATGCGCAACTCTCCTCCTTCCCTCTCTCCAACAGCTGCGCGTTAATCTTTCCGCTCTCTCTCTCTACCAGCTGCGTGCACTTCGCGTGCGTTCGCTTCTACTCACACCGCGCGCGCATGCGCAACTCTCCTCCTCTAGTCTCCTCTCCTTCAAGTGTGAATATACATAGCTTGCACTGACGTCACCCAGTACCCAGCAATGGCGTCCTTTGCACGTGCGGCCAGCCTTCTACAGAATGAAGAGCACGATGTGAGACGCTCGCGGAGGCGCGTGTGAACCTACCTTCCACTCCATTAATGGGACGCTTAGTACCTGGGAATGGCGACTAGAATGACGTCACGTGAGAACTATGTATAAGCAGCGGTAGCGCGCTGCGCGCGTTCAGTCCAGCGCTGTTGACTCCACTTCACTCCGTTCTTCCGATGAAGTGTGATGGAAGCAACAGTCCCGTCAGTTAGTGGGTTGGCGCAAGCGTCAGCACCACCCCACAAACTAACAGCAACGCTACGTCCACTGAAGACAAAGCTGCGCAGCGAAGGGCACGCGACGCTGAGCGCAAACGCTTGAAGCGAGCGGCAGACCCTGAACTACGGCAACGAGAAGCGGCGTCCATTCGTCAACGTCGAGCGGCGGATGCTGAACTACGACAACGTGAAGCAGCGGCGGTTCGAGAACGTCGAGCAGCAGAACCTGAGGTTCGGGCCTGTGAAGTTCAACGTAAACGTACGAAGCGAGCGGCGGAACCCGACCTTCGAGAACGGGAAGCCGCGTTGGTTCGTGAACGTCGAGCAGCAGAACCTGAGGTTCGGGACCGTGAAGTTCAACGTAAACGTACGAAGCGAGCGGCGGAACCCAAGTTAACAACGTTACTAACAACGTTCCTAACACCGTTAATAACGATCCGCGATGCTCCGCATCACCCCATGGTTCCCCTCGGGAAGATCGTGTAATTTTTATGTTTGCATTTCGTGATCGTTTAAAAGCCTCGAAGAATGAGGACAATAAAGAATAAAGACGGCACAAAATGCTTGTAAAAGCAGTTAGGAGTAATATTGGCAGCATCATAGCACTTCCTATTTTGACATTTTTTAGCACAGTTAATAAACCTCCATGGTTGCCACAGAACCATGGAAAACAGTAGATGAAGGCCTTCTGAAATATGTTCAAGTATAAACAGAGGCGGACTTACCAATAAGCAGAGTAGGCAGTTGCCTAGGGCGGCAGAACTTTTGGGGCAGCAAAATTTAGCTACTTTTGAAAATCTGAACTCCAAATTTAGCTACTCTTCTTCTCCCCCCCCCAAACAACCCCGCTCCCCATGGTCACTAAGCATGGAAAGCAGGAGCTGTGAAGGGGAGGGGGTGGGGGGCACACTGTTAAAGGCTGCCTAGGGCGGCAAAGTGCTAAGCACGCCACTGGGTATAAAGCATTGCAAGTATGGCATTCAGGCCACTGCCATATGTTTGCTTGTGAAGGAAGCACAAGCTTGTCATGAATACCTTCTCATTCATACTGCATGCGCTACATGCACTGGGCTCTATCCACACCACCAGGCTTGCAATAGACCATTTTAGAAAGAACTCGTGCCACCTGTTGGGAAACATGTAATTTAACAGAAACGTTAGAAGATTCCTTGGTTTGAAACAAAGTGTTATTAGGAAGGAGAGAGAATAAGCTTCTTTGGGCAAACTTGGGAACAAAAGATAAGCCACAATGCACACAAAAGTTACATCGGGGAACTTAATGTGCGTCACTGCAACTCAACAGAACCAACAGATCTGGCTTCATTGCTCGAAGGCGAGCTTGCGCTCATTTATGTCGCACCCATGTGCAGTTGTTCATGCCAAAATCTCTTGAACCACCACTTCTGAAAATGGCAGATCGTGTAAACACAACACAGGGTCTCAGAAGCCCCAAAAAACAAGGAAAAATCGTCGGTAAATCAGATAAATGAAGCAACGAGTTTACCATGGGAATTATATATACTTTTATTGTTTCACCTCATGAAAATGCTCTTCAAAATACATAGTGACTTTGGCATATTCTCTCCCATTTAAGTACAGTCATCTTTTATGTACAATCTCTTTACAACTTCCTTCGATAAAGCGTGATTAAACATCCCAAAGCCCCCTCCCAGGGCAGAGACACACAAGAGTGCAGCGATCTGGTAGGGGCAGACTCCATAAGCACCACCGACACGTCGACATCCCCCCTGTCGGAGTACCGCACTCAAAGGGTAGCGCAGCCATCAGCGCCACCTAGCGAAAGAAAACGTCTATTCACACCGTGGAATGTCTCGCAACATCACATCTCATCTTTACTTAGACAAGAACCGCGACCCGTCGACCCACACGGTATTCTTTTCTTGTCGTGACTACTGCAGTATTAACGGGCTCCAGCACCCTTCGGGATCTCTCTTATATGATTTCAGAGACGGTCTTCGTGAGTTGCGACTGTTCACCGATCGCAACCAAAAAATTTTGGACGAATATCTCGCGTAGCACGAGATTAAGTTTACTACGCTCTACATACTATGTTGTCTCCAGACCCGCTCAACATCGCTCATGAAATAATGCGAGGGTCGCTGCTGTCTAATCCTGAAGTTGCGAGTGACCTTGGACGAGTGCACTTTGTGGGCAACGTTCTACAAAAGTTTGTGGGGTGAAAAAAAAAACAACGAAAAAACAATGAAATGATTAATTAAAAACGAAAAGAAAAGCTATAAAGAAATTCGCACGCAAACTGCTCGCACATAAATATATATATATATATGTAGGAGAGGGTCCGCACCCTCCAGGAACTTAGTACGACGTAGAATATTTTCGGCGTGAACCAAACCGGCACCAAGGCGTAACAAAAACGGCGCTTGGGTAAAAAACAAAACTCTTCCCCCGCCTCCAAACAAAACGCAAAATAAAAACAACGAAGAAGTCCACGATTTCCTGATTGAAGTTTGCGGAGGCACTCGGAAAGAGTCGCGGAAATAAGAGAGACAAACAAAGACTGAAACTGTGCCCTTGTAAACCTAAAACGCGGCTCCGTCATCGCCTAACAAACTGCGTCGCCTCGGCGCAACGCCCAAAATGATTACGACCACGGCCATGCACTAATGACGAGGGGTGGCGCGACGACGCAACTTCCCGAATACTACGGTATAAAATCACGTTGCGTCCCTTAGCTGCAGGAGGACTCTGCCGCCCGTCGCCGCCTCCCCATCCCTGTTGCATGGCGGTTACAAATTTGTTCGCGCAAATATCACAACGGATGACAATTCCTCCTGCGGCAAACTTACGAGTCAATAGAGGGACCGCGCCACAAAATATATACGGAACCACAAGAACGGCACCGAGTTGCACGTGACTAAGAAGGTGATGTGGACCGTCGCTTCGGCTGCGTCGGCAGCATGCGGGATAAATGCTTTGCCATTCTGCACAGAAAGAAAACTGCGTTACAAGATGTTGCACTACCGTCGTCTCTGCAGTGTCGCTGTGGAAAAGGGGCGTAGGCAAGCTGTGTGTGTCCGCCCATAAACTATCCCGTCGACGCCAACCTCCAATGCAGAAGACCTTCGTCGTACCTTAGCGACGCTTTCGACGGCCCGAGACAAGCTCGCGCATAGACGGATGCAGTCTGCGGCAGGTTAAGAAAAGCAAGATAGGCTCCTCCTACAAAGCTGTCTGCTTGCCATGATTTGTAGTTTCCTCCTCTCCACTCGCCCCCTTTCCAGCATTTGCTCTGCTACAGTGGAAAGAGTGGAAGGCCTTGGGGGGGGGGGGGGGGGGGAGGGGGGGGGGAGAGAATGTCCTGCTTTTCTTAACCTGCAACAGACTATACGAGTTCTGGTCTACCGTGGCACTGCCCGCTCGACACGTTGACTACCGCGAAGACCACAGCAGGACCACCTCTCCGTTCAGACGTCTGCTCCCGATGGACTGAGGAGTAAATACCAAACGACCGGCTAGCGGTGGGACGGACTGGAAACCAGGTTCTGCCCCCTACCGTTCCAAAGCTAAACCCGCGGTGCAACCGAGTTGCTCCGCGTTGCCGACGCGACTCTAATGCCTGTCGCAAATAAGACGACCTTCCCCGTCAGCTTGGCACCACACGTGTTCCCTTAAGTTCGTAGCCAAGACCAAGACCTAATGCCAGACGTTTGCCAAATCAACACACAAACCCACAGTGGCGTCTGCCCGCTGGTAGCCCCCCACTTTGACGAGAATCCCCGCTCGCCCGAGGTAAGAGTTTCTACTGCCCGTGACTACAGGCGAGACTTTAAGGTTGCTGTTGTCTGCCGGCTAATCGCCGTAAGAGCACCCGTGGCCCCGGCGTCTGCCAGCTGCTTCAGGATTCGCATCTACCTCGACGTCTGCAATCCCACGCGAAGCCTCTAATGTTTCCTGCACGATGGGTCCACTCGTCGTCAGGGCATGTTGTTGCCGGACGGCGGTGACTGCGGGTGGTGTTGCTGCTGTTGCTGAGACGGCGCCGCGAGCGTCGTCTGGTATCCCGGGCGCTGCGAAGCTCCGCAGTAGTCGAAGCCGACGACGCTGTCCGGAGACTGCAGGGACTGCGCGTACAGCGGGTTGACGTTGGCCGAGTCGAAGTGGGTGCTGTCGTACACCGAGTTGTTCTGCGTCGGGGGAGGGGTCACAGTAGAGGGGAGGGGGCGGATGGGGGTCACAGCATCAGGGTTTGGAGAGAGACAAGACGTTTACACTGCAGGCACGAAATAGGCTACGCTCAGGGCAGACTCGTACGTAAAGCTTTACGAGTTACTTTTTAAGAGAAGCAACGGGTAACATATTTTCGTTACTTCTTGATGAAGCATCGAGTGACTGCGTTCAGTTACTTCTGGAGGAGAACGTGTACAACACGGGTACCTGACCCAGTTCTCAGCTCGTGCCTGTAATTTGTGCGACGAGAAAACATTAGATAGACCAGAGGTGGCCAGGCTGACCCGGCCTAAGAGCCGCAAACAAAACCACAAAACTTCCAAGAGCCGCGGGGGGGGGAGGGGGCGAACGTTTGTCTAGAGCAATAAACGAAACTCAAACTATTTTCAATCTACCCAAGTCAAAAGCAGTCCAACTGTAATCATACGTAAGGTAGCAGTAGCACAAGACTACCAAACCGCAACCTGTCTTTCGATTTAAAATGCGTTCCATTTCTCTTTTTGGGGAAGTGCGCGTGTGACCAGGAGAGAGGCGGGGGAGAGGGGGGGAAATAGGGAAGGGAGCCGCGAGCCGCACTTTAACACGCAAAGAGCCACAGCTTGGCCACCCCTGAGATAGACCATAAAATATGTGCAGAAGGGTATATGCCAGTATTGCCACAGTTATCTCTAAAACAAACGCGATAAAAAGCAAAGAAGCTATTAACGACGACAAGTACCGGAGGCGGCTACTGCTTCGTAAAAATGACACGTTCGGAGCAACGAGAAGATGATGCGTTACTTTCAAGCTGAGGTAACGCAATCTTTCGGAATTTCAGTAACGAATAAAAACTTAGTTACTTTTTGAGCGACGAGCAACGGTATTCAGTTACTGGGTTCCTAGGAATCTGAGTGTTCCCCAACAGCCCTCGGGGAGTTCCCGGAGCTCCAAAATTGATTTGACCCTCCCTGTACCCGAGTACAGTGTTCTTCCAGTTTAAGTCTTGTTTTAGCAGATCTGAGTGACCCATTAATACGTAACTATGTGGCAAAGGTTCCTTAGCACATGCAATTCTCTTTGCAAGGTCCGTAGGCTTCTGCAACGCCTTACTGAATCAGAGCCGAGACCAGGAGTAACCACTCAGACGAGCAATTGAGGATTGGCACTCCTTGAGATCTAAAAATTTGAGAACCCATGGCTTAGAGCATCGTCACAACATTCCACAATTTTCAGGTGAGCGCCACCAATTTGGTGCTCAAAGGGACAATGAAGACGATTTTATTTAATTTTTTTAAATGGCGTTTTTAAGCTTCTTGGAAACCTAGCACGCTGCCTAATTTTTTTCAGACATTTGTGACACATATTTTCGTGCCTACGAAAGAACTGAAGGAACCGAAACTGAACAATCTCCATTCTCATTTCTGGGCCTCCGAAAACGGAGGTGACGCAGGGAGTGACGTCAACTGTGAATAGTCGGCATCGGTAGTATTTAGGAGATCGAGACTCTGGCTATCGTAGTGGGTTATAGCAGCGCGGTGGCGCAGTTGGCGCGGTCGATTCGTCTGATCTGTCAACATAGACGACAATGCCGCTCTCGCGAGCGAGTTCGGGCTTCCGTTCAGTGACCTAACACTAACGGAATGGAACCACGTGTCTGGCGGCCTCCGCCATCACCCGACGGAGACCGCCCAGCCGGCAACGAGCGGCCCGCAGGCTCCGAGCAGGGAAGCAGTGAGCAACATTTGCACGGGTGAGACGAGAGCGGCGCGTTGCTGAAGGGCAGGGACGCGGGAGAGATGCCGAAGGGAAAGCGGCGGCGACCCATTCCGGGAACCGGTTCCTCCGCGGGGGACGCTCCCCAAGGAGAAAATAAACAGCACCATTTTTGGTTTTCACCAAAGTCGGACGTCCTCTCTTTTCGACGTCAAAGAACACGAACAGCAACCCACACGTGAAAACTAGCGTCGCCCGAACGATTACTGGTCTTCAGTCGACCGTTAGAACAACCATCTACAGCGCACAAATTTGGCATGACTACCATTTTGCAGAATCCTTCAAGTACCGAGTTCCCAAAGATAACACCGGCACCGACATCTGAAACCAAAACGAAACGCCTCCCGCGTGGTCTTTTTTTATTTTATTTTGTTTGCCCATAGTTGCTCGTTGCCCGTTTCGCGTCCAGCGTAGCAAAGAGAAAAACAATTCTAGCTGTTCTATTTACGGTTTAGTAATCATTCCCGGTTCGATTTATACTTTTCATGGTTATTCAAGCGGAAATTAGAACAGCATTCCTAAAAATCGCGAACCAAAACGTGACCGAGGGCACGTCCTTCGTTTCGACCAATTGCTGACGCGTCTCTTGTGACGTCGCGCTTCTTGGCCCCGCAACAGTCACGTGAGCTCCGCTTCTCTTGGCTTCTCCCGCAACTCTTGGGGTGTCGCCGCAGTCGATCCCGGTACGATTATTACCGCGACTGTTTGATTGATTTGCGCGGCACACAAGCGCCGGTTTCGGCTGAAATTTGGGCAACGTGGCCTGAGACGTGCCTAGAACCCAGTTCAATCGTCAAAAAATATCCGGAATTGCCTTCATTGTCCCTTTAATAATAAAAAAAAAAGTTTAAAATTGATATATTTAGATTTTTTTTATTTAAATTACGGCATCTAACAAACAGTGATTCTTTATCGCAAGATGTATTTTTAAACATGGCAGATTGATCAGTCAATCCGTCCGATCGCCGAAAACAATACACAAGAAAGAATTACTGTAAATCAAAAGCTTTAATTTGTTTTTTGCATTGTTATTTACTTGCATAGGACATTATGTAACCGACCAAGGTAGAAAGAAAAAAACTCAACTTTCCAATTTGCTCAGAAAAGCACCACTGTTTGCTCACGTCCAGCAGATACAAATATTTATAGCTTGGCGATCCTTTAATCTATATACTAAACAAGTGCCCACACAGAAAATGTGGAACAATAAACAAACAGTAAATAAATAATACTTTTTAGGTTCTTTTTGCGGGATTAGCTCGATTCAAATCGTCGTAGTAAAACAGGCCCGACTGAAATCGCGATTTAAATCGTCTTGATTTTAATTCTCCACCCTGCTTGGTGGACAGCGGGCGCAATTGGCGATTGCTACGGCTCGAAAATGGGACTTCCTGAGCTTCAGGAACGGGGTCGAGAAGCTTGGGCACTATTGTTTTGCTTCGTCGCGAACTGCTTTGATAACATTCCCAGAGGATGTGAAACTGTTTCTTGTGATTTCAGGTTAAGCTTCACACCACTGGCAACCGTGACTTCGAGAACCATGATGGATCAAGTGTCGCTACTCCGAAGTGTAGCTCACTCGGTGGCTCCGGTTCGCGCCAGTTAAAGAACAAGTTCTGGCCAGAGCTACCAATAATGATGGGGAAAACAGCTCAGAAAATGCGGACTACGAAGAACAAACATGACGGGACAGTGCTGTACCAATAATGCTGCATTTTATTGCCGGAAAAACACGAGATCGAGGAAACGAGAAAAAATTGCACAACATGCACGAAGGTCGCAAACACGGCTGCATTTGAGATCTTTGCGCGTGTTGTCCGACTCTTTTCGCTGCCTCAATCTCTGATTTTTCTTAAGATTAAAGTTCACCGGCTTGCCTGCCTTTTTTTCTGTTATTTATGTCCCTACTCTTCATTTAGTTTATGAACTGAAACCTCCGCATTTACGCTACCTAAAGTCGATGAATTTACCGTATTAAATCAATATCAAATTATAAACTGGAAAAAAAAAATGATAACAGAGACGGCCACAAATCTTATCCCATAAGCGTCGATCATCATGGTTAATCTTGAATATAATTGCTTATGCTTTATAAGCCAGAAAGCACCTTTCTCAAATAAAAAAATTTAGAAAAAAGACGGAAAAGTTAGTGTACGCATGCATACTTAGAGTTATATACCTTACGACCGGGAAGGGCACCTATGACGAACAATGTCAAAACAATAGGTAAGCAAATGCACAAACAGTGTCAGATGGGAATTAGTCAACAAAGCCTCAAGGTACTAGACTAACGTTAGCAACAAGCCGTACCAGTGATGTTACAACCAATCGTGCTACAGGGTGCACCGAGCAAGCCAAAGAGCATGCCAATCGCACCAGGAGGTCATCAACTCATCACCAGACCTACTACAGTCGACTCTCGTTAATTCAAAATCTCTTAATTCAAATTTTCCGATAATTCAAACTAACGTGCAGGCCCCATCCTATGTGTGTCTATGGGAAGAAACTCCTGATAATTCAAACTTTGCTTTATTCAAACAAATTTTCGGCCCCCCTCGAGTTTGAATTAATGAGAGTCGACTGTATACGGAGCACGCAAACTGCGTCTTACCTTGCAGGAACGGCATCCCAAAGGCAGCCAAAGAACCGCTTCGTGACGTAGCTCTCAACGAAACAGTCCCGAGTAGGGGAGGCCGCTCGCTCAAGGCCAAGACCGCAGCTGGACTGGACACAGTCCAGCAATTTTGCCTAGCAGGTGATCTACCATAATATCCCGAGAGATACCCCACCTAAAATCAATAGCAAATCGCATGAAAATAAGAGGTGGGCTAACTTTCGATGTGACATAAAAAAAAGTCGGAACAATGCTAGTTTTAGATCTCGTGACCCTCAAAACTTGTGATCGCAGGAAGGGGTGATGAACCAAAAACGACTGTCCTTTCCAGTCAGATATGTTCACTAATCTCCCGCCGTGGTTAAGTAACACCGTTTTTGCCGAGGTCACCATTGGCCAGGGCCCTATAATTACTGGAAGTGGGCTATCTTTCGGTTTTTATGAAAAAAAAAATAGCAACTTGTGCCAAAACTAGGGGGCGGGCTATCTTTCGGGGGTGGAGCATATTTCGGGATATTACGGTAGTCCCCTCGCACTATTGCGCATGAGCGAATCCCGAAACCATTGGTTAATAAATGATTCAATCTGTAGAAACACGAGCCTACAGATTGAGTCGTCCAATCGCTGACAGTTTCGGCAGTCGCTTGTGCACCTCTGTGCGAAAAGGTGGCGATAATTATCGACCGGCCGATTAGGCAGAATCGCTGCGGCGTCCACGGTTCAGCCGCTATTTCAGCCACGAGTGAGCGGCCTCCCACTGCTTGAGCTGTTATAACTACTGCAACGTCATGAAGCACTGATAGCACCACCAGAAATAGAGGTAGTAATAATAATAATACATTTAATAATAATAATATAATAATAATAATGGTGATTTCATTCGTAACCATTCACGCAGAAGGAGATTGTCACTGTGATCCGCACAAGTTTGGTGAGCACTGTGCACACTCGAAACATAGTATACTGACCTCGAGTGTACTATGACAGACAATACGAGCTGAAACCGTCCTTCGCGCTTCTTCGATACGCCTGCCAGTTTTTCGAAGAAGCTGCGATCGGATCTAGGAACGGAGTGAGAAGTTGAGGTCCTGTTCTTCGGACTTATTGAGAAATCGAAAGACAAAAGAGCTTGCGGGGACTGCAGACGCGCAAAAAGTCTGGATCGGGTGTTTCTGCTCGTATACTTCGCGGGGGTACAGGGTGGGTCAACCAGACGAGAGAGCATGCCAGCCAAGCCCGGAACTTACTTGTAAGTGGCGGTGGACACCGTCTAGGGTTGGGCAAACCATGCAGGTGTGACTTCAGAGCGACAGGAAGTGAGGAGCGTGCTGAGGGAGGTTCAATGAGGAGGAGGAGGAGGTCGTGGGGTGCATGCGAGAAACGTTTGTTACAAGCAGGAGTCAAACAAAGGTTAGTCTTTGGAGTTAGATAGGGTCCATGCACTCGTGCCATACTAGCTAGAAAAAAAGAGGTGACGTTTCGGCATATCAGATCCTAGCGTCTTTTCCGCGCAACACGTTAGGCATGACATTTGCATGACCATAATCCCATTGCAAAACTTTGAATCCAAGTTGCGTTCTTGGGTTCAAACATAATCTGTGCTTTGTTGTTCACTGGTCTCCTCTCGCAAACCTCAATGATTGGTTCTCCGCATGTTGCGCGGCGAAGAGCATTGATAAAAAATGTTGCCGTATTTTTGAGCCAGTACAGTAATTACAGCCAACTTTTTAAGGCACTTCAATAGGACGTGAGCATGCTACAAAAACATCTGCGTTGCAGGAGTGCAGGGAAAAAGAAATTTCCCATAGACACCTTTGCCCCCCAAGAATACCTTTTCTCTCAGTACATCTCCTCCCTATAAAACACAAAAAAACAAAAAAATTAAATCTCGCGACGATTTCAATAATAATTGTGACGTGTCTGATCAATGTGGGCAATTCAACGATTACGACGTGCCTCAATAAAGCAGAATCATTGCGTCACTTTTTTGTTTGACTGATAAAAGGAGGTGCAAAGTCTGTTTCCAGATGCAGGAAGTTACTAAGCCTCACCAAAGGCTGCAAACTTGCCCGCTGCGACCGATGTACAAACTTGGGTTGCAAAAGAAAAATTTTTTTGAAAAGCTTAATACAGCCCACTTTGCTAAAGGGAGCTCGCCACCAGGACTTGTTGCCCGTTTCAATATACATAAAGTCAGAATTATGCAAAATACAGACTGGGGGATTGTTATTTTCGTCTTGTGACCTGTAGAATTAACCACTTGACCGCAGTGCATCAGACAATGCCATCGGCGTGATGGTAGTCACGAGATGACATCTAAGTGATGGTAATCACGTGATGCCAGGTCACGCGACATCACATTGTCACACTGAAGTGTCTCGTGAGGTCACATCAAGTGACATGACATGACACAACAATGTGACACCGTGACGATGCATTACCTGAAGTCATGTCACAAGGTCACATGACCGCAAGACTCCATCTTATCATGTTTTCGCAACAACTTTTTGTGAAGCTGCAGACTTTGAAACCAGCCTAAAAAAAGGAATTCTGCTTAAAAAAAAAGAAAAGAAAAAGCAGAACAAGAAGTGCTTCTATTGCCCCTCTCTGGGCCCTACTCTATACCTGGTAGATACAAATATTTGAGGTGAGGCAGGGAAAGGAAAAGAAAACAAAGTGCCTCGGTCTGCTCCTGCATTAGCACTGCAGACTTTATCCAAATGAAAATAAAAGGCCAGGGTAAAACCAACAAAACAGTTGCCTAAAAAAGCCAAGTTGTAACAAAAAAAAAAAGAAAAGAAAACCATACAAGTTTGATAACGCCAACAAAGACTGGTGTAAGCACAGACTGAGTGGCAGGCCTTCCAGGGAAGCAAAGAAGGGCGTCTGAACGGCATTGCCCACCAAAGATTGGCTGCCATTTCTGACATGCCGTGAGATGGCCCAGCATAACGGGAAAAGCCGCAAAGCGCGCGACCGCGCCTTGCGAATGAGTTCGCTTTTGCCTGCTCTGACCACCGACCCTGGGTTGCTCCGTCGGCAAAGCTCTCGACTCACAATGGTGAGTTCAAATCCTGCCAGGGGACTGGACTTTTCACATGGTTCCCTATGGACGTAACGCTTTTCGGTTGTCGGCTCTTCGTTACAGCCGCCTGTTACAGCCAAACATTACAGAACTCTGTAAAAGTCGGCTGATAAAACACATTCTGCATTCAAATATAAAAAGTAGAATGCGTACCTGGTAGATGTAGTCTGAGTCTGTCTTGAGGGAGGAGCAGGACAGCTGGTGAGGAAGGCTCACGTTATCGTCCTCGATCGGTTCGTCCGTCTGCGCCTTGTACGAGAACAGGATGCTCGGCTGCGAGATGCTGCTTTCCCAGACGTCCATTGCGGGTGCGTGCAAGGGGAGGTAGCGAAGACAAGCTGAATGAGACAGACTGCTGGCCACTAGCCTCCAAACTAAGGTGCCTTCATGTGCGCTTTGCTTAGAGTGGTGACACGTGACCATTTCCTTTTGAACGCTTCTTTTATATTTTTTTGTTCCACACACGTGAAAGAGCATCACCCAGCACGGACCCTTGTTAGTGACTGTGCTCCAGCGTCATTTTTTGTTTCCGGCTATTTCTCTACAGTTGGCATTGGATGCTACACAGAATGTCACCACCCAAAACAGAAGGAATTGAGGCACCATACTCCAAACAACTGCGATCGTGTGGCACAGCAAAGGGTACCTCTTTGTTGCACTGCTACGGTCAAAGCTCGTTAACTCAAACCTCGGGAAATAGTTTTGCCACCTATGATTCTAACTGCGCTGCACCACGGCGCCGCCGTGCGTGGGGTTCGTGAACTGCCAGTGGCAGCTTTCCCAACCGAATCACAGGCGGCGCCGCCGTCGCGACTCGCGTATGGATAGATGAATGGATGGATGGATGAATGTTAATGGCTATACCCTTTGTAGCGGGCACTAGCTTGCGCCACCTAGCTTCATAGAGAGCCTGCCTTACAGAGTTGCCAACTGTTTGATCGGGGTCACCTGGTTTGTGGGTCGCATTTGCAATACGAGCTGCGATGGGGCGACGAACGCGTTGGTCATCTGGGAGCGTCTCCGCCTTTCTGCCTGCTTTCCTCCTCGCTCTTGCGACTGATCACGCAGGAGGCATCCGCCATTAAATTGCAAACACTCCAGGTGGTTAAAGATGGACTCTCTCTTCAATCTACGTTCTCTATCATCACACGTTTTTTTCGTCGTCTCCGCGTATTGTTTCCTCTGTTCTTCGAGTCTCCGATCAGTGTGCAGGTCCGAGAGTAGTCGCCCGAGCCGCACCGAGATCCGACTGCGAGCCGTGCCGCCGCACTACCTTCGGCTTCGCAACGTCCTCGGTTCGAGGAAAGTGCCGCACCGCCAAGACGTTGAAGGGAAAAGTAGGAATTCTGTGCGAACTCAATAGTGGGAAGGTGAGCAAGTTTGAGATCGCAAAGAAGTACGAGATCGCTGAGAGCACGTCGTCGACGTACGTTCGAAACGAGAAGACAACTTAAGAAAACGAAGGCAACAAAGCCGAAGCTGTTGCTTCCGACAGGAAGAGACTTCGATCTGCCGAGCACCCGGACATGGATAGAGCGTTCATCACATGCGCTTAAGACACGAGAAGCCAGGATCTCCCATTGAGCGGCCCCATCGTCGTGGCAGAGGCTGCCGAGTTTGCCGTACGTCCGAACAACCACGGCTTTGCCGCTTCTGAAGGGTGGTTTCGTCGCTTCCGCGAAGGGCACAATCTTGTCCTTCGTACGGAGTCCGGTGGACGTATAGACGTGACCGTAGAAACGTACCTGATGTGGAGAGCAGGAACCCTACAGGACTACCTACCTACAAGCCGTGTGGCATCTCTAACGCCGACGAAACTGCTTCGTTTTTCGAGCTTCTGCCCGACAAAAATGTCACGTACAAGGGGCACAACTGCACAGGCGGCAAGCGAAGCTAAGAGCGCGTCGCCGTCGCGGTTGCGGAAAACATGACGGGGACGGAGAAGCTCCCCCCTCTTCGTTATAGGAAAGTCACCGAAGCCTCGACGCCTTACGAACATCCGCCCTCTGCTGACCGACTACGCAGCTAATGGCAACCGTGGATGACCGGAGCGATGTTTGAGCGGTGGCACAGGAAGTTGGACAGAAAGTTTAAAATGAGCGATCGAAGAGCCCCACTCATTGTGGACAACTAAGGTCGGCATCGAGCCCAAGATCATTAAATTAGCTCTCCTTCCATCAAACACGACTGCGGTTCTGTAACCGGCGAACCGGGGTGTCGCAAAGAATAAGAAGTCGCCTCGTCGCCCCTAACCGGTTTCGTGCACGCACCGAACACTACTCGCAACGCGTCCCGCATTCCCATAGGTACGGCCTGGGTCGTGGCAGCAACAAACAACTGTTTCGGTGGCTTCAACTTCAAGTGCGAGGCGACCCCAGACGGACGCATCATTCGCGAACGTGCTCGGGTGCTGCGAGACCCAGTTTGCCAATTAGTCGACCGGACAGCACGTGGTGACGGTCTCCCACAGACAGAGGGTGAAAGCACCTTCTGCTACATTTGCGCACTTGAACGCAGGCGGACGCAACTCGCCTTTCGAGACTACAAGCGGAAGGCGGTGACTGATTCTTCTCATAAATAAAGTTGTCGGTTTCCGGCGTTTCCTGCTCCTTCGGACGCGGAATTCTGTCATTTTTCTTCAACTTTCCTTAGTGCGGACTTCGTTCAATTCTCACTTTTTTAGCATCCCCTCCCTCGTACTTTGAATTGTCAAGCTTTTGCCGTATGTGTACTGGCGCGTGCAACAAGAGCTGAAACAGTCCTTCGTACTTCTTTGACGCATCTGCCAGTTTTTGAGAGAGCTGTGCTCCGATCTAGTAATGGAATACAAAGTTAAGGTCCCATACTTCGGACTAGCTTACATATTGAGGGATATTGTGGAGACTGCAGATGCAGAAAGAGTCCGTCGTGACAGCATCCTTCTTTTTTTTTTTTCAGCACAACAGCCTCCATTAAAAGGAGCACCAAGAAGCTAGTCAAAACTGTTCCACTTGTCAGAAATCCCACTTATCAAAAGCCCGTTCAAAAAGAGGGGGACCAAACAGTTTTTTTTTTCTACGATGGATTCTAGTTATGATACAAAGAAAAAAGATGCCAACATTAAATGCCATAAACGCATGGTAAGAGACCCTGTTTTTATTGAAGATGCAAAAAAAAGCAAGTCGCGAGAGGTTCGCACGAACCCACTCCAAGCATAAGCTTACTCCCGACCATCTTACATATGTGAACAGGAAAAGCTTATCAAAACACGCTTGCAAACAGTCTTGATACGAAACTTTGAATCAATGTAACTACATAAATGTGCACTTCCTGAGTGTAGTACTTACAAAATATGCTGTTTGTTATTTATAAATAAAAAGTAAGAAAAGGCCAGGGTCTTTTCTTAAGACACTATGACACCTTTAAAAGGATGGTGAACCGAAATTTGGATTTAAAAAAAAAAACAATGCAGGAAATGTAGGCGGGACGCTACAATCCCTACAACACTACTCGTAAAGCAATATCTCGGATGGACGGACATATTTTCGGAAAAGAAGGTCGAGATTGAACCAGGCCGACAAGGCGCGTGACATCGAGATACCTAGTTTCCTCCTTTCTTCCCTTCGCTCCCTCGAGGCGGCGAGGCGGAGAAGACGGGAGGCCGTTCCCTCTCCTTCTCAGAGAAACATGACGTGAACATTTCTATCAAATGCACCTCCTTTTCTTGAAAAATACGGTCATCTGTTCGAGATATCGCTGTATGAGTGATGTTTTGGTGTTTGTAGCATCCCGTTGCACACTTCTGCCTCGTGTTTTGTCGAAACCAGATTTCGGTTCAGCATCCCTTTAAAGGGCAACTCCGCTTCATTTTTGGTTTTGAAAAAACAATGCAGTCCTCTTCAGTATCGCCTAGGAAGACCACACGTCAAATATTACGACGCAGTTCTGTCTAAATGTTTCTTAAACGGTCCGGCAAACTTTGCAACTCAGCAAGTTGCCGAAATCGGCCGACTCGAGCGGGCGAATTCAGGCGCAACCAACAGCGCAGTCAAGGCTACGGCATGGGCGGAGCCAACATTGAGCTAAACGTCATCTTCATGGCCCCCTTTTGCTTGTTTTTACCTCTCCGATCGAGCATAGCGCATGACGTCAGCAACGTTGCCTCTCTGCGCTCAGCGGTGTCCACGTGATTGGCGTACGCGCCTGCGCAGCGCGCTTCTTGGGAGCAGACCGGCCACCCGCCGTGGTCCCGCCGTTACCGCCGTCTTTCGCGTCACAACCACTGTCGTCGTCTCACCGTTTGTGATTATTGTCTCTCGGAGTTTCGTCCACACTATGGAAACCACGTGCGCAGACTTATGCCGCAGTTGTGCAGACGTTGTCGAATGCCGTAGACACCAAAACGCGGCGAAGAGTGCGGTGCAGAGCAGACGACACTCGCGCCTGCCACACGCCCGCCCCCATCCCGCCCGTCGTTGGGCCGAGGATCACGTGACATCTAGTACCACGGGATGGCCATGTACTTGGCGGCCCGAGGCCAATGTTGCCGGACGGAGCCGAAGTTTCGGTTTCGATTTCCGCTCGCGTTTAAAATTAGATTTAAAAATATATATCCCATTTTTCGCGAAGCAAACGACGTTGTGTCTTTTACTAGGGCTTTTTGATTCGAAATCACTCATTATCCCGAAATCTTCAGAATTGAGCGGAGTTGCCCTTTAAATAACAAAAAAAATTAGATAGTTTTCTCACAACCAACGCAGTCACATACCTGAAAAAGTCGGCAAGGAATGTTTTGTAGACAAGGGGCGTGAAGATGGTGAAGTAAATGTAGCTGGTCACATCCACCACGCTGCAATGGCACGCGAAAGAAAAAAAGCATGTTTGATTGGTGCATCATGACTGCGACAGAAACACTGTCCTGGAACATGCACCATTGCAGCACACGTTCTAGGACATTGCGGGTGTCAAAACGGCTGCTACAATTTGTACCCTGCTCCATTTGAGGACCCACCATATTTATTAACCGAGTAAAGACGTCCTGAAAATTTAAGAAATACCCAAGCAGTGATTTCCCTACACACCCCCCCCTTGTTTTTCTGAACGCACCCCCTTAATTTGCAGCGAATCCTCTATTCACAATGACCCCCCCCCCCCCCCCCCCCCCTCCCCCAACACCCCCTTAAAATGTAGAATTTAGAAACCTCTTAATTTCAATTCCTGGGCAAACCCCTGTACCAGAGAGACTTGGGAAAATTTAAGAAATGTTAGAGAGACTTTGGAAAGTTTTAGAAGTACCAGCGAGACTTGTGAAAGTTTCAGAAATACCAAAGATTTGTGAAAGTCTGAGGAATAGCAGAGGTCTTGCGAAAGCTTCAGAAGTACCACACTCTACTTGCAATATGATAGGCATGGAGACTAGTGAAAATTTAACCAATACCAGAGAGACTTCTGAAAGTTTCACAAATGCCACTGACTTCTGGAAGTTTCAGGAATTCCAGAGTTCTGAAAGTTTCACAAATGCCACTGACTTCTGGAAGTTTCAGGAATTCCAGAGAGACCTGTGAAAGTTTACTAAATATCAGGGAGACTTGCGAGTTTAAAAAATACCAGACTTGTGAAAGTTTAAGAAACACCTGTGAGACTTGTGAGCTTAAGAAATATTAGAGAAAATCGTGAAAGTTTCAGAAATATCAGGGAAACTTGTGCAAGTTTCAGAAATACCAGAGATTTGGGAAAGTCTAAGGAATAGCAGAGGTCTTCTGAAAGCTTCAGAAATACCACAGACTTGTGAAAGTTTTACATATACGAGAGGCTTATAAAAGTCTAAAAAATATCAGAGCCTCGTGAAAGTTTAAGTAATATCAGGGAGACTAGTGAAAATTTCACAAATACCAGAGAGACTTGTGAAAGTTTCAGAAATACCAGTCTTATGAGAAGTACCAGTCTTATGGCTTGTAAAAGTTTAAAAAATATGAGAGGCTTATGAACGTTTCAGAAATACCAGAGGCATGAAAGTGAATTATCAAGGAGACTTTTAGAAATACCAGAGATTTGTGAAAGTTAGAGAAATACCAGACTTGTGAAAACTTTCAAAAGATCAGAGACTTGTGAATTTTGAGAAATATCAAAGAGACTTGTGAATGTTTAAGAAATAGTACATGTGAGACTTGTGGAAGCTTAAGAAATGTCAGGGAAGCTTCGAGAAAGTCTAAGAAGTACCAGCGAGACTTGTCAAAGTTTACAAAATTTACGAGCGTTGAGCATGCCTTTGACACGCTCAACAGTAGATGCCGATGCAGGCAACCAAGTTCACCAAGGGGTCGTGCTTGTGGCGCCGTCTCCTGGTGGGGGTAGCAGGTTTAATGTTTTACAGAAAGGGAGCCATGCCTTAAAATTTCCCCAAGGTAAAATCCACCACTAAAATACGTCCCCGACGAAAATTCGAGGCGGCTATGTGCAGGTGCCAATCTTTCCCGGCCGAACTTAGAGCGGGCTCCGTTACTGTTAATGGGGCCCGATCCCGAGGCGCAGTTCGCCGCAAGTAGTGCAACTATTGCGTCACTTAAGGCTGAATCACAAGTCTGAGTCTGAGTGCTTCGAGTGCATTCCAACCGTTGGTGACTGCTTGCGATGAGACAACAAAACCGGTGCCCCCCCCATCGGGTAGACCTAGGACACTTCCGATCTGCACTCATGCATCGCTCTTTCGCCATCTGCTCGAAATAATTCTGACAATGTTATAAGCGACTTTTTCTAAGAAATAGTGCGTAGATCTTATCTCACAAATTCTGCAAAATCTTTGGCCTAGTTACACGCTTATCGGAGAGCTCAGCGCCAGTGGCCAGTATGTCGCTCGTCGTAAGCGCAAATGTGTAAACGCAAATGTGTCAACCAGCCCTCAGGTGCAACGACGAAGAGTGTGAAGGGGCACAGGGAGGAAGTGCCGCTCACCAGACGCCCTCGTTGACGTCGTAGTAGTAGAGGCCGGACCCAGAGGCCTGGGCCAGGTTGAGCAAAGCCAGGAACAGAGCGTACCAGTAAAAGCTCCGCTTGGCTGCACATGGGGTGAAGAGAGTAAATTAAAGGGACCGTGAAATGATTTTTCAACTTCTTCCCCCTTAGCTCTCCTCCTCGACTCAAAAGCGAAACGAAAAATGATGCGGTCGTGACGTAGCAATTCACAGGATGAGACGATTCCGAGCTTCCACCGTGCTTTTTAAGCACGCCATGGAACTTGTTATTCGCGAGTCATGATAAGTGTCGTCACGGCACTCGTTGGCCACGAACGCGAATCCAAATACAGTAGGCTCTCGATAATTCAAACTTGGATATTTAGTACTTCGGCTTAATTCAAAACAAATTTCAAAATTTGAGTTGTCCTGCTATGTTTTTAATGTGTTCATAAGCTGCTTAATTTAAACGGCGTTCCGATTAATTTGAACGGCATTTTCGTGTAATCAATACTTTTTGTCCTTGCGGCCCCGTTGAGTGTGCTTTCTCTGAGCATCGGTGCACCGCAAAGAAGCCACACCCACGGAGCTCGCCTTGGCCGGTGCCGCTTATCCGCAGCGCACAGTAAGAAGCATGCTCAACGGGGCTAAGGCAGAGGACAAATGAGCGATGGCAACTTGCGCGGACGCTGTGACGGAATGGCACGGCATAGGTCCACTCCACGTCGCAGAGTCCGTGCAAGTTGCTATGGAGACTGTTGCGCGGCCCCCGTTTTTATTGCTCATGTGTCCCCTGCTTAGAAGTCCACAATAGAGAACTTTTTTGCTAAATGAACAAACAATTTTGCTTTGAGGTGTTACTTGCTGTCTAAATGATACACGACAGATAACATTCTTAAGGAATGAATAAATCTATCTCATACATTTCACAGATGCTTCATGTGTGGCATACCTGCTTATTATCAGTAGGCCTGTGTAGGGGAAGTCATCAAATATCTGCTTTGCATGTGTAGCCATCCCTATAGCAAATCATAATCTTATCTTGCATCATATTTAGATGAATTTCAGAAAATTCACACTTCCGATAATTCAAACATAACTTGTGGCTTCCTGGAGTGTGAATTAACGAGAGTCTACTGTATTCGTCGACAGACTGGTTGTTGACGAGCAGATACGTCCAAGTGACACAGTGCTTGTGTCCAATGCGTGAGCTGGGTTCGGCTGACGTGCTTGGGCACTCTGCATGCATCACAGTGAACAGGCGAAAAGCTTTCGAAGGAAAGGAGGTAAGAAATAGTCGCCTATATTTCAAAAGTTCGTACCCAAAAGCAGTTTTTCGGTTTTCTACCCTCGTGTAAAAGCTTTCTTTTGGCCCACTAGGCCACTGGGGCTACACAATCACACACAATAATGTCAGTGTTGCTCGCCACCACTTTGTCTTCCGGCTTGTCAAAACAGACAAGCCGGAGGACTGAAACAGCCGGAGAACAAACAGAAGAATGAAAACAGTCGTACATCGACCATGTCGGTCGCCGACGGTGCATGTAAAGCCTTATGCCATGAAACGGCAGGGCACCATCGGCCGCTGTCGCATGAACCGACGGCTGCCCCGAAGGCATTATGCAACGACGGGAAAAGAGAGCCAAAAATTAGGGGGCATGCGAGCAGTTCGTCGAATCAAATACAGCGAAATCTCGGTATAACGAACTTCAGGGGGCCGCGGAAAATTGTTCATTATTCTGAAAGGTCGTTATAGTGAAAACCGCGAAATTAACCATAATTACTTATTTTCCAATGATTAAAACGTCCTACCTTTACAACGGTGGGTGCTTGAACTCGTTTTTCACAAAGATGCACAAGTCAACATCAGACAAAGCACATCTATTTAAAGTAGTTGGTGATTTTTTTTTTTTTTATGCGTACAGCACAAACTTTGCAGCACGAAAGACTATTTTTTTTTATGTGGCAGCACTGCAGCACGAATGCCGGCTTGCTTTGTGGACGCAATAAACACCGAAAAAAAAAAAAAGCCGCGTCTGACAAGGCTGAGAGCACACGCAGAAGTGAGAACCAAAAATGACAAAGATAAACCCGATCCGTGCCAGCGACGCAGCCAGTGCGGTGCCACCGTAGACTGGCATGCTTCGTAAAATAGCCGTCAACGAAAAAAAAATAAATAAAAATCGTCAACGCAAAAAGAGTTATGTTCTCGCCACGCTTCCTCCACAAAAAAAAAAAAGGGAAAAAGCAAAAAAAAAAAGTTCCCTCCAGTTCCTCCTCCTCCCCCCCCCCCTCCCTCCCTCCTCCCTCCCCTCCCCCTCCCCCCCCCCCCCCCCCCCCCCGACTTCGACTTTCTCAGATTTTCCGCGCAAGTGCGGAAAATCTCACCCTTGCCGCCACTCTCGCCTCTGCGCTCTGCGCCGTCTGCGCTGGTAAAACCCGTCGTCGTTTCAACAACAACAACAAAAAAAGAAATAGTAGTCAGTCTTCCGTTACCTCTCATGCTGTCTCGCGTTTTCAACGGAGCGAGTTGCAACTTGCAAGGCGTCCGCTCGCCGTGTCGTCTGCTAGCCTGCCGCTCCGGCTGCCATGTCAGATTCACAGAAACCTTAGAATTCCCGCACTTCACAATATGAGTTCGTAGTGCTGAGGTGTTGTTAACATGATGCGGAGCTAAATATAGTGCTCGTTATTCTGAAGTACGTTGTAGTGAAATAATTTTGCATTACAACCATAGGCAGTTAGCACGGGATTTTTTAGAAGTTTGTTAATCTGAAAAGTTTGTTAAAGTGGTGTTCGCTGTACCGAGATTTGACTGTAGTGCAGCGACATTCCCGGCCCCATCACTACAGAGCTAGTAGGTACGTCTTGACTTTCCCCCATACCACGAACAATATGAACGACGCAGCGCCGCTCGATGCAAATTGCCACTTGCGCGCCCCTGCAGAAAACGTCACCCGTCGTGCGTAGCAAGAACGTAGCTAAGAAGAAGGTGTCCACTCACACGGCAGGGCTAGCCTGTCCCGCAGCCTCGTCCACGGCAGGGAGAAGACCGCCAGGTACACCTGCATTAATTAAGTTGACTCAGCTTCGATCAACCGAAGACGAGGTTAAACGTACGGTGCCCGAAATGCGTCATCGACCGTCGGGTCCATCGTCCCACCCGACCCACGCATCGAAAGTGGTCCCGAAAAGGAAACGAATGTCGTCGCAGAAGCCGGTGTGTCACGCTGTCACGTCACAGAAGCCGGTGTGTCAGGATGATTTCGGCGATTGGTCGTAAAACTTCTGCCAAAAAAAAAAAAAAAAAACGAGCTAGCGAAAGTGTTGCTGTGGTTCCGGCTTCCGAGAACGCTTCCGGGAACTGTCTAGCGGGAGAGGGACCTACAACAGGACGGCCGTCTGCAGCATCCGACACCGCCAATAATTCGTCGGGTAGAAATCGAGGAACTGCTTTTAAGGATGCAGCAAACACTCCAATCGGAGACGCGTTACGGACACTGTGCTACAACAGGAACACCCACCGCCGCAAAGACCACCGAGCTGACGAACCAGAAGAGCATCCCCCCGTGGCCGAACAGCTCAAAGTTCTTGTCCGGCACAAAGAACTTCCTGTCCGGCATCACAAACTCCAGCACACCCTGCAGAGAGCAGAAACCGGCGAGAAATGAAGCGGTCCGGCGCTTTCGTCCGCGAGGAACCGTGGGCAATTCTCCGAGCACGTCCACGTGAGATACCGTGTGTTTAGTCTCCTAAAAACTGCAGGTTATCTAGACAAATACTTCGACGCTTCACATAAAGCCGGGCGACGAGCTTCGGGAAACAGATAAACGAACGAATGAACCAACAGGCAACCGAAAAGTTTGTCCGACCACGCCGTGGTTATACGCGGGCCCTACATTCAACGGAAGGGCAGACTTGCCTGGGTGCCAGAGTAGAGGAATGCGACGAGCGAGGTCATCGTCAAAACCCTCTGTATGCTTGTCCGACTGTCCAAATGACCTGCAGAGTAAACCAATCGGAACAAAACTGCATCAAAATCTGGCAAAACCAATGCTGCGGTAGGCTGCATCTAAACTCTTCTGGATGGTGGCACAACCGGGAAGAACACTGAAGCATTGCTAATATAATGCAATCAACTTCATCTTCGTATCTTGTAAAAAAATGTTTTTTAAACATTGTTGAAGTGTTCAATGTAGGAATGAATATGCTATGGTTCAAATTAAATGGGTTGAATTTAGGTGTCTTGGTAAACGTTGCCAAATCTGAGTCAAGTCAAGCTGTTCCAGAACTTTTGTCGGTAACAAACTAAAAATGCAGAAGAAGCTCTGCCCCCCGCTCGTTGCCTTCCGTAGTGCTTTGGTCTAAACTTGCCGCTGACTATAGATGTATGTCTACCCGAACAGTGCTGTCAAAGTGTAGCCAGATTACACAGAGCCTAGATGCTCCTCGAGCTCAATGCGCACTTCGACAAGTTATGTAGCCTCTTGTCCCTCCAGAAAACCAAAAGTTGTTCACCAAAACTTCGAAACCTAACCAGACGATGAAGTCACATGTTCGGTCTTGCAAAATTTATTGTGGCACAGAATATTCCACAACTCTAGGGCGGGTCAAATCTGCAAATTATAAAGCTCGCTAAGACATATGACGTTGTTGACATGATGTAATGAAGGTAGCATACCAGTGCATAGTGGCTACCACTGTCAGGAGGAGTGTTAACAAGAGGATAGTGAGCTAGTTGCCTGCAGCAGCATACACTGATTGGTTTAACATCATCATCACCAGGATCATAACCATGGTAACGAACCGCTGAGTGCATTGTCCGACATAAATTTATGAAAACATAATCGTAAATCCAGATAAGTGTAATTTTCATGTGTGAAACTGCATATCAGCAAGCTTCGCAACAAACTTGTAACTCGGATGTGGTGAACCTCTCCCGAACGAGCAGATCACGAGAAAATTAAAACAGCCCCAGCCATAAACATGACAGTGGTACTACAGGCCCAATTTGGTTTACAGGAACACTGCTTTTCATAGTTGCCCTCCCAAAAAGCCCATGCAAAAAAATAGCTCAGCCAAGAATCACTTTCCCAGCAGTATCTGGAAGAACAAGCTCAGTCTAGATACTTTAAACGTGCAGTGTGTTGCCTGTTCTGCCCCATGCTCCAGTCTTGGACTAAACTTTCAATCTGCATCTGTGCCTCACTCAATCAAGTTTCCACTTACGGAGCTTGTTGCTTCGGTAAATGCCGGTAACTTCTCCAATCAGATGGGCACCTACACCAATCCGTTATTCTCCCCGCCTTAGGCACTCACCAAAGGCAAGCCCAAAGATGAGCACACTCATCTCAGTGGAGAGCAGGAAGAACCTCACAGCCACCCACAAGACCTGAGCAGAAAAGTGGGACACGGTACGAGGATGTCGGAAAAGAAACAATGTGTCACAAAAGAGGAAAGTCGAGTCAAACTTTCACGCCGAGAAAAATACATGCACATTCCAAGCACCCGGCATGTGAGCTGCGTCTCTGTTACTTGTTGCCGTGGTGCGAGTAACCACTTCTCATTGGGCGAACAACTAACAAAACGTTTCTCACAAACACGCCAAATAAAAGTATTAAGAAAAACATGTCTCGCCCTTGGGACATCCCCATCGAATGCAGCTATAAAAAAAAAAATCAAGGATATCCACTGCCATGATATTCGCTAAGCTCAAACAAACACGTGGAAATAAAAAAAAAGAAGCATTTTAAAAGAAAAGATCTATTTTCCCCTTAACTGAGAAACACTAGTTCAGAACATATTTGTACTATGAGCACACACCAGCCCTGAAAAAACTATCAATACTAAAAAAAAGTACCAAACACTCGCAAGCTTAGAAGCGTCTAAAATGTTATATATTTCTTCCAAATATATTTGTGTATCAGGTCGAAACAAACCACCAGTTTTTTTATTTCGTAACCGAGATGACACCTACCTTGTCGGCGACTCCACCTACGGGTGCAGCTGCGTTCACCGTCATAGACACCACGCATCGGATGACGCTGATAACTGCATTCACTGACACCTGAAATACATTTTTTTTTTTTACTTGCGCTGGAGTTTCTGACAATGCCAGATACAAAGCCAGGCTTGGAAGAGCACCACCTGTTCTATACTCCATTTCACCCTAAAATAAGCTGCAGCCAATGCTACGGGCTGTCAGTCAATCGAACACCGAGATCCTATAACGTGGCCTTCCGAGTGGGCACAGCGACGCGCGACCTTAGATGGCACTGCTCTCAGCGCTGAATGGTCGGGATGGTTTGATAGCATCCGAGGGTGAAACAAATTTCAATACCCATTTCCTCCACATGCACTTTATGTACATATATGTAATTCCAAACTGTATTTTTATATAAAACAGTAACCTAGGCATGTCTAGGGATATTTTGGGTTCATGGCAGGAATACGTCAGGAGCTCGCAACACTTCACAAAGAGTGAAAGGGAGGTCTGGAGACATTGAGGAAAATTTCTGGGCTCCGAGCAGGACCGCTAGTCTCTTGGGTGCTGGCTGCACCGATAGAAAGGATAAAAGAGCAGCCTTGGGACGTCTAGGGAGATCTATGGGCTTGGAGCAAAGAAATTAAGAGTGTCAAAAGCTGGCAGCACTGATGAAGTGTAAAAGGGCAGCCCAAAGGTATCTGGGACATCTTTACACTTGGAGCAGAGACATTAGGGAGTTTTAGAATAGCGCACGCTAAAGCTTTGCGTACGCAAAGAATAGCGTCGTCGCCACTGCGCAATGCTCCGAACGCAAACCAGGTTTTGCGCTTTGCGTGCGCAATTTTAGCGTGTGCTATTTCTCGGAAATAGCGTGCGTACGCAACGAGCCTTTGCGCTTCTCCAAGGAGGATTCGTGATGAAAAGTTGGCTAAAGCCAAGACAAGCAGAGTTAAAAAAAAATGGCGGTTTCCAGGATTATGTCGGCGGCTGCTTTGGCGGCGTCGTGAGTGCGACGTCGGCGGCATCCTCGCGACTGCGATTTTCAATACGGGACGACATTGTACTCGGTTTGGCAACGATCACCGGCAACTTGATGCTTGTGACGCGCGAACATTTCTCGGCGAAGGTACGATGTGCGAAGGTCAGTACACGAGACCTCTCTTGCCGAGGCAACGCAAGCGGACACGACCGGTCAACCGCTCGCGTCGCATTCTCATGTTTAAACAAATCTAAAATGGTACTTTGGACCAAAATAGCTCGGCTATGCCAGGATATACGTAGCATGAGCTTATGCGCACAAAAATGAGAGGCGCTATCAAGCGACTCCAGTGCAGCGTCAGACTTGGCTACTGCACAACGGAGACGCACAGCTGGGCACGCGGTGGCGCCAGTGCGTCTGTCGCAGCTATGACGTCACTCCTCTGGAATGCGCAGACCGGCGAGGCAGGCGCGGTGACAGCGGCTTCGGCGCGCCAGCTGTGCGCCGTGTGACGTCACTGCTCCTCGCGCATGCGCAGCACGGAGCACGGCTCATTATGCGAGCCACGCGAAACTGCTCAACCTCGGCCAGTGTAGCTCATGCTACAAAACTTGTTTTTTCTAAAGTTACAGCATTTCGTATGTAAAATAAAAATTGTGACTGTATCTTGGTGGCGTCGCAAGCGCGAGATGCTTGGGCTTTTGCCAGCTTTTGCGTCGCGACAGAGAAACGCTAGTCTAAAACTCTCTCGCGTCGCGTGCGCTAATACAAGCCCTAAATTTAGAACTAGCGTGCGCTAAAATTGCGTACGTTATTCTAAAACTTCCTATTAATCTCCTGGGAGTTGGCAGCACTGTGGCAAAGTGTAAAGGGGCAGCCCATTTTCCGTTCATCCTGAAGCTTACGGGGCAGTGAAGGCTACAGCACGGGATTGTGACTCCGAAGCACGCTTTCGTGGAACGAGCGCTCGCACTAGAAAGGTGCGTCTCAAAGCAACAGGCACAGGCTTATTCCCACTTGCAGCCTTTGCCACCCTGTCAGCTTAAGGGCAAATGCAAAAGGACGGTTAAGGACACGTTTAACCCGAGAGGAGGGGCGTTCCGGCCTCAAGAGCTGACAGCACAGTCAAAGGCTGGTTCATATATTTGCATATGAGTGCGCTCGAGTGCGCCGTACTCGCTCGAAACTGCTTACAACAGCACACGGCGGCGCCATCTATCAGGAAGCCCAAGGACACTTCCAACCGACTAGACCAGTGACGTAGGCCACTCGTCTAGTTGGTCGGAAGTGTATCCCTGTGGGATGATGGTGATAGCATTTTCACCCAACTAGTGTGCGCTTGGAGTTCGCTGGTTCTCGGAGCACACACAAGTTGGGTACAAATGCTATCATCATCATCCCACAGGGGTATAGTTTTGGTTTCGCCTGCAAATCGAAAATTTTGCCTGGTAACATAAATACTGGGCAAACAAATTTTTTCTTTTCCGACGAACATTTATTTTGAGACAAGCCTGTCTTAACCGGGTAGGAAAAGAAAAACTTTTTTCTCCAAGGTTCAGTGTTTTTTCTTTCTTTTAAAGAAGGGGAACGTCCAGCAGTCTTAGAGATGTCCGAGCGGACGGGCGGCCATGGCGACGCGAGGAGGGCTCCTTTTCGTCGCGGACGCAAGCTGTACTCACCAGGACGTAAAAGGTGGAGAAGATGGGGCTGCTGGTAGCCCTGAGCTTGAGCCGAGCCCGGTTGAAGCGCAGGACCATGAACAGGAGGAAGAACACGTTGGGCACCAGGATGCTCAGGTCCCAGACGCGCACCCTGCACGCAACACACGGCACCACACGCTCGTCATGCACTTCTGTCGGTCACACTCTTTGTCGGCCACACTCTTTTTTGAAGTGGAACGTTCTTAGATTTGGGGGTTGATGCTGAAAACATATGCAAGGTTGTGGACCAAATTTGACGTCGCGGATAGATGCAACGTCGCGAATGAATGTAACGTTGCGGATATATGCAACGTCGCGGATATATGCAACGTTACCAACACGTGTAACGTCACAAACACAGCGTGTGTCCTTCTCTCCATCAAATTTGACGGGCAAGTTTTATCGTGTCACATCAGGGAGTTTTAGAAGAGAGCACGCTAAAGCTTTGCGTACGCAAAGAATAGCGTCGTCGCCACTGCGCATGCGCCGAGCGCAAAGCAGGTTTTGCGCTTTGCGTGTGCTATTTTAGCGCACGCTATTTCTCAGAAATTGCGTACGTACGCAAAGGGTCTTTGCGCTCCTCCAAGGAGGATTCGTGATGAGAAGTTGGCTAAAGCCAAGACGAGCACAGTTAAAACAATGGCGGCCCCCAGGACCATGGCTGCAGCCGCTTTGGCGGCGTCGTGAGCGCGACGTAGACGGCATCCTCGCGACTGCGATTTTCAATACGGGACGACATTGCACTCGGTTTGGGAAACCCACTAAGGTGGGCAACGATCACCGGCAACTTGATGCTTGCGACGAGCGAACATTTATCGGCGAAGGTCAGTGCACTCTTGCCAAGGCGACGCATGCGGACACGACCGGTCGACCGCTCACGTCGCATTCTACCGTTTAAACAAATGTAAAATTGTTACTCCGGACCAAAAATCATGTTTTTTCTCAAGTTACAGCATTTTGTGTGTGAAATAAAAATCGTGCCTGTGTCTTGGTGGCATTGCAAGCGCGAGATGCTTGAGTTTTTGCATCGCGGCGGAGAAACGCTATTCTAAAACTCTCTTGCGTCGCATGCGCTAACGCAAGCGCAAAATTTAGCACTAGCGTGCGCTAAAATTGCGTGCGTTATTCTAAAACTCCCTATCGTGCGAGCGCATGACACGTCAAATCCTGTTCTCGTGCAATGCGGTGATCCCTGTGAACGCATTCTATGTGCACAAGAGTTGGACGTGAGCCTAAGCATATAGTTGATTACACCCTTCGCCAATCGGGCTCCCTGTCAACAACACTCTTTTTTGCCACCCCCTTTGTCAACAGTACTCTTTGTCTGTTTCTAAATGGCTATGATTCGTCACAGGGGGTTTTCATTTTCCTTCTTTAGCTCCTCGTGATTTATATCCCCATTGCATTCTACCTCTTGCAAGCTTGACAAGGTGGATCATCCATCGCCGAGAAATAAACCCCCCTTCATTTGTTTTAACTGCTCGTGCGACAGTTTGTTCTGAATGAAGAAATAAGTTTTGCTGAGAAGGATGGAACATGTGTACCTCACAGGCACTTTTCTTCTTTTTCTTTTTTTTTTTTTTTTTGGGGGGGGGGGGGGGGGGGCGGGGGGCAAAATCCAGTTTTCTTTTGTCGCAGCAGTTCAGTCAGTCGTGTCATGCTTCTTAAATCTTCCCCGGACAAATTCTCTGCCCCATAGCATTACAAACTTTATTAGAACAGGGGATCCATCATGTTCGTTTCGGGAATTATGACCAAGTCACCCTTGCAATAAGTTAAAAATCCTTCGGAAAATAAGTAAAATAATTGGACCTGAGATTATGGTTTTCTAAATCTTGCTGGTCACAAAACTCGTCATACGAAGTAAATGCAGTCTTGGACAAAAGGGTAAGGAGGCACATCCTCTCCCTTTAAGTGTGTATTCTGAAGTAAATACCTTGTTTTTCATTGGAATAATAGGCCCGGACTAGCTGTGGGCCTGCTCACCCTTTTTTTTTTTAATTTATAGTTTCATAATTTTTCTTTTAGTGAGACTATATACAACAGAAAAAAAATAAACAGGAAAAAGACACAACTATAGCCTTTCTTAAAACACAATGGTCCGCACGGGCGGCTCACGCAAGTGGAAACCTTTTCAAGTTTCCCAAAAGACAAACAAACAAATAAAAAATGAAAAAAGAACATGCAAAATGAAAAGAAAAAAAAAACAAAAACGAATCATTTCCAAGGTTGAATGACTCCGGACCAGACATATTTATCCAGGCCGTGCGTGCTTCCGCAACGCCGAAAGAGAAAGGGAAAGAAGGAAAGGGAGCCGTCATCGCTCTTACTCCGTGCCAAGGGTAATCGCTTTGCTGACCCCTTTTGCAAGGGGGTGGTCAGAAGAGGTAATGACTCCTCCGTGACTCCCTCCTCTGTCACTCCATTGTTGGCCGACCGAGCAGAGTACGGCAACAAAGGTCGACCAATGTAAGAGCCTTGTCAATGTCGGCTTTGCCTTTCTGCTTGTTTCATGACAAAAAATATTAAAGGCGAATACAAATCACTCACAATATTTTGTTTATAATTTCATTTTATAAACGGAGAATTAAAAAGCTACATGACTATTTTTTCGTTATTTCAATCTCATAACAAACACCTGCTGTCCGATTACTGGCATACAATGAACATTGCAATTTAAGAAAAAGGTCAAAGGAGGAATGAAGCATCAAGTGTAATGACATAGGGGAAGTCCCCAAGACGAAGAAGATTTATGCGAGAATAAATTAATTTCCACCTTAAATGAAGTGCAAACTGATTGATGCCTTCTAGGCAACCGGTAGGTGCTGAGAAATTCCGCCTGGTCCGGGAATCGATCTCGACACCAGACCTGTATGTAACGCGTTACAAGTAACGAAATTACTTGTAATCCCTTACATTTATCAGTAATTTTTTAAGGGAATAATTACATATTTTATGAAGTAATTGTAAAGTAATTTCCGTATTTTCTACGCAAGGAAAGGAATGTAATCCGTTACATTTTAGTTTTCATTCACGAGGGAAAAAAAGCGTGATTATAAAAAGCACCACCAACAAAACAAATTGCTTCTACAAAAAACGTTTGTTTTCTTTTCTCTTTTTTCTTTTGTAAGGGTAAGCTTTATTGGAATTACACCGTCACCTGCCCATACAAAACGCAAGGCCTGATGTCCCTCAGATACTGAAAAACTTTCTTCACGTCACCTAAACCCTTAATTCTAATTCTTTTCTTTTTTTGTGGATCGGTTGCTTGCGGCCACAGCGAAGGGGGAAGCACACTGATACAAAGAGGCAAACTCTCGGCACAAACAATATTAGGCAAACTCCCGAGGCCGAAATGCTTTTTCCAACCAACAAATAACAACAACAAAAAAAAAAAAAAAAACTTGGAGTGCACGCGGGTTGGTGTGGCGGATCTGTGCGCGCCTTTCCTTTTTGTCCCTTCACTTTGCTTTCGATGACGCAGAGAGGCACAACACAATTAAACAATGCCCTCTTCGGTTATAGTGACTACGACAGTTTGCATAATGTTGCAAAAGGAGGGGACACTCTGTTTTCCGCTGAATAAAGTTCAATACAGAAATCTACATAAAACAATGTGACATTACTAACTGGCGTGCTGCTCAAAAGATGTTAGAATACCTATGATCTTTGCAACATACCAATGTTCATCTGATTTTGAGCTGCTTTTCACCTAATCTTCTACATCTAAAAGCCTCAGGTTGCCTTTGTCCCTGTCACCTTTTTCGTGCGTCATTTGTTTCTTTGCGTGTTTTTTCACAATATCAGGACACGCCATCTGTATTATTTGGCAACTTTCAGCGATGATAGTACTGCGGTGTGAGAATCGTGCTTCCTAGTTCCTGGATGATCGGCCTCAGAATTAAAGAGCTTGCTTACACCTTCCAGGTGTGGAAGTCTGAGCAAACACTTAGTATGTAGCTCGTATTTCACAAAATTAGAATTACTGCTAGGAGAGGGGGGGGGGGATGTTACCATCGCCTTACCTGACATTTGGCTCAAAAACACTGAGCTGTGGTACGGCCGAACCGTGCTGCATGCATTTTGGGCGTCATGAAGAAACGGTAAGCACGGCTACTTGCGTCTACATTTCCATTTTAATCGACATTATATTTTGTTTTCTGAGGGATCATCTGAGGTTTTTGCTGATCATATGTTCAAAAAGCTTCATCTTTTTATTCACCGACGTCTCAACCAAGGCATGACATGTGTTCAAGCTAATGAAGGATTGACATAAAAACATAATCTATAATTTAATTGTTATGTGTACTCACCGCATTTCGCTATTTTCCTATACCACCGTTTGGCGATATTGGCCAGCTAAATTATGTTTATATAATACATTCGCATACATTAATTTTATTCTAGGCTTAATTATCTGTATTACAATTTTTATATCTGCGATTTTAACAGCATCAAACTCCGGCTGTAACAACGAAGTTTTGCGCTTTCACCGGGGCAAAGAGCTCTTCCGTTTTTCTCCAGAAGAATGCAATGCAAGACGTCTGTCGAGACTTTAGAGAGCTAGCTGTTGCTCAAGGTCACAAAAGTGAGACTGGTGGCAACAATGAACACTTTCCTAACACTTTGTGTTTTGTGTCTCACCCTAGGACAGTAAGGTAGAAAGTAACACCGCGAAAGTAATGGCTAATGTAGAAGTATGGGCTAGTTGGTATTTCATGATTAAAAATTAAAACAGCGCAGGGACACGGACAAGAACAAGAAGGTAGACGAACAAGGCGCTTGTTCGTCTACCTTCTTGTTCTTGTCCGTGTCCCTGCGCTGTTTCAATTTTTAATCACGAAAGTAATGAATTCCTTTTTGTGGTAACGGTCACTTACTTTTTAGCCCTCTGTAATTGTGAATGTAATTCCTTACTTTTTTTTTTTTTTTTTGAGTAATGTGCACAAGTCTGCTCGGGACCTCTCCAAGATCAACGGAGCACTTTACCAAGTGAGCTAACCAAGAGATAGACGTCAGTAGAGCAAACAGATGTTAACAGTTGTTAACAATGAAGTAGTGAGACAAATGCAAACGAAACAATTTTTTGGCAGAGTTCTATACCTTACTTAAAAATATGCAGAATTCAGCGGGTCAGTCGTGCAAAGATGTTTAACGTGCAACTTGCCACAAAGTAGTGCTTAGCACTTCTGAGTAAAGGCCCGTTTACGCACTTGCAACCGAGTTCGACCGAGTGAGACAAGACCGGTCGTCAAGCCTCTTGCAACAACATAGGACCAGATGCCCTGCTGGTCCTTAGCCGTCGCAAGAGGCTTAAAAACCGGTCTCGTTGCAGCCTGTCTTATTCGGTTGCAAGTGTGTGAACGAGCCTTTAAACAAAATCAAAACACAGACAACATGTCGAAAGCAAAAGTATTTGAAACCGCACACTAGCAAAGACTATCAAAAAGTCAGCACCAGTGGCGTAGGCAGAGGGGGGATTCGGGGGGTCGAACACCCCCCCCCCCCGGCCGGCCCGCTCGCTACCCTGCTCACGCAGTCGGTCTTGCACGGGGCATGGAGCAAAGGGGGAGCGCGGATTATCTTTAACCTATACTCTCGGGAGGAATGTTTGTGGGGTAGAAAAAGCTCAAATAAATAAAATAGTCAATACTTCTTCTTTCATGCTTATTTGATGGAATGCGGAACTTGACCTCAGATGTATAAAGAATGGATATTTCAAAACATTTGTGGGGTGAAAGATGTCAATTTCAAGGCAAAGTATAAAAAACTATCCTCACTGAAATACATAGTTAAATGAAACTAAAGTAAACATAATAAAACGCACACATGGTGATAATATAAAAAAATGTCAGTGATGTAAGGAATAATAAATGAATCGTAAAAACAACTGTGCTGTAAGCAACGGGTGGCGCTGCATTCACGCACACCTTGTGATTACCGCAAATAAAAAAGTAACGGTGACTAGTTATTTCAGAAAGCAATTTACATGCTCTCTTGGTCATTTCATTTATGCCAAGCACCTACAGATTACGATGCAGCCGCCTGCGTTCACGGAAAAGAATATCCAGGATGTTTACTGCCTGAATTTCAATGTCGCATTGAACATTCAAAAGCACTAGACCGAGCAGTCGCTCACTCGAAGTGGATTCCCTCAGGTATGTTTTCAATGGTCGTAGTGAAGAAAATGAGCATTTAGCTTCCACCGTTGTTACGCGCAGAGTTGCTAGGATCTCGAGGAGACGATGGACGTTTGGGAGTAGGGCCTCCGGACAGAGGGCGACCGCCTGTAGCGCAGACGTGACGGGCGTTTCACGTTTCTCCCTCTTTCATTGGACGCCTATAATTTCCCTATTTTCGGCAAAGTTTTCCTCACTTCGTTAAATTTCCCTCCATCGAGACGCCCGTCTCGATGGTCGCTCACGGATGCGATGAAGTCCGTCTTGCTTTCTGCATTGCATGTCGATGTGGCATACGACGCAATTTGTTATTTGATTAGTCTTTTCGTTGCATGGAACATCACAAACTCCGAAGAGCCTTCATATTCTCACTATGCATAGGCGCAAGGGTATTCAAGTTCGTTTCCATGTTCGGCGTGTGGATTGCGTGTTTGTGTGTGATGTCATTTCTCCGAGTGACAGAACGACGAGTGCGGACTGACGCCTTCTCATTGCCCCGAGGAGATGCCGCTGCTGCATTTGGACCACACTGCAAGATAAAGCGGCCTAGCAAAAATAAGACTCTCTTCTCTTCGGCATCTTGTTCCGTAGCACGAATTTGTTAAACTTTTAATAGATAATAGATTTTGGTTTTGTGATTGTTCAGAATTACCCTCGCCCTATGTATTGGCCCAGGCACGTAGCCAGGATTTTGTTTTGGGGGGGACCGCCCATGACAAAAAGCTGTATGAGGGGGAGGGGGGAGAGGAGGTCCCAGCGAAATGGAAGATTTCGGGGGGGGGGGGGGGGGGGCCCGGGCCCTATGCCCCCCCCCCCCCCCGGCTACGGGCCTGTATTGGCCCTTAGTGTTTGTGCGAGAATGGTTGCACTCAGTTTACAGCATCGAGATTTTTTTTTTTTTTTTGCTGCTTAATTTTTTGTGACAGTATAGCCTTCCGGTAACAGCCAGGCTGCGCCAGTAGAGTGAGAGCCCAAGGTTATGCCCTGCCTCGGTGTAACTTGGCAAAGGGTGATTGATAAGCCCTCCATTGCGTGCCGACGACTTCGATATCCGCCACGTATATGAGCCCAAAGCAGAGATATTGGAGCATGATGCAGCAAAAAGCCTGATACTTCTTCGCAGTAAAAGCGCACTCCAGTGATACATAGTGACGTTCCGATTGACCCTCCAGGCCGCAGCTTCCGCCGTACTTGCATGTTATGCGATCACGGATTCTTGGCCTATCCAGAATAGCACCACCACTGAGTAATAGCTCATGTTTGAACAATGCAGCAGCCACTCCCAGTCATACCCAATGTTTCTTGCTTCAGTCGCTAGATAGAGCCAAATCAAACAGCATTGCAGGTTGCCTATATAGAAAGGGTCCGAAATCCTAGCCCCCAGCGATAAAAATGTGAAAAAATAATCGCAAGCGCAGGCTCTTATGAAGAGAGGGGCTGCGCATAAAATAAGGCTTTTGCTCTTTACAGCACTCTTGACATTGGTGCTGTTCTTGGAGCTTCGTGACTATGCCTTTCTGACGTTCTTGCACACAATGTGTGCAAAGAATTTAAAAAAAAAACGGAGTCTCGCAATAAACGGAGGCACCCCCCCCCCCCCCCGTTTACTGTGTCATTGCATCAGCATAAAAAAAACATGGCGGCGCCAATGGAACAGGGCGGACACTGGTCTATAGCTACCCTTGTGCTTTGTCTGGCCTCCATGCGTTGGTAATGCAGTGCTACCTCAAAAAGCGGGGGGAGTTGTGTGCTCCGAGTAAGCTTTTAAAGTTGGTGGGCCGCAACTATGACGATAGTAGAACAGTGAGCCATCACGCCCATATTCCTGTAAATGAAGCCTGCTCCGTTTTCAAAAGTGACAATGCAGCTTGCCCCGTTTTATCTTAACAGCGCCTCGCTAATCTTTGCGTGAGCATCCGTACCGCCGAGCTCACCCTGCTTCGTCAATGGGGGGGGGGGGGGGGGTATTCATGCCATTGAACCTCCCCCCCCCCCCCCCCCCCCCAAACAAAATCCCGACTACGCCACTGGTCAGCACAAACATCACATGCAAGCTTTTTTGCATTTTTCTAATGCAGTCTCGCGTGAAGGGTTGTATCATTGAAAAACAATGACTGCGTGCTCACTTCAACTGTAGTCGGTCTCTGCCCGTAAATACAGCCTACAAGCTAAAACAGGCGAAACGCCCGTGAAGATAAGGCACAACAATCACACTGATGACACCAAGAAGAGAATTTCTAGCCACGATACATTCTGGCTCGTAAGTCGCACCCGCCTATAAACGGCCATTTTCGGAAAAAAGTTGGTATGTAAGTTGCCACTTTGTGCAGGCTGCACCTATATATTTATATGTTCAGTGCCACGAAACTGCATTGAAAAGCCCGCATATATGTATTAATATTGCGATGTATGCGCAAGCAAGAGCAAGCTTCAATATTCTCGTCAACGAATCAAATGGGAAATATAACCTCAGTGGCAAATTTCTGCAGTTTTAAGGTCCATACTTTTAGAAAAACAATGTGCATAAGTTGCACCGTTTTACTTACACACTGGAAAATATGGTACGTATTGCTGTGCAGGTTCCAATGACAAAATCAGGGTTCTGTCCCCTCTTGCTCGTCTTGAAACTCGGAAGCGCGTCCCAGCTGTGCGACTCATGTGGCGCTGTTTTCTTACAAAGCGCCACTACATTTTACCAAGGAGTAATGCCGGGAGAAACGAACGACACCGAGCCTCTGGGGGAAAACAGAGATGGAGAACACTTGCCGCGAGCTCGGGATCTCGTGGTACAGGATCCATTTGCAGAAGTACTCCGGAACGATGACGGATGGCGTCGGCGAGCTCTCGTTGCCGACCCCGTCGAGAGCAGACGGCAGGAACTCCTGCACCACGCCAGTCATCGCCGCCATGCCCTCGGCCACTTCTTCGCCGGGAGTCTCAGGTCAGCGGCGACGTCATCGGAAGACCTGCTGCGACGAGGAAGAGATTTTGGGACGGCTTCGACTAATAAATGCTCAATTCATGCGGGTCGTACATTCCGAAGTATGCTATGGAATCAGAAGGCTTAATGCGCAAACCAAAACGAGAACAAGGAAGACACGAAGACAACAAAACCACCTAGCCCAAAAAATCCAAGTTTCAATATAGTATGTACTTGGTGCACATATTCCGTAAAAATAGACTCATTTGTTTACGAAAAAAATTCTCGTTCGCTCTATCGTGCTGACGAAGACCAGGAAGCACAGAACGTGTTCTGCGTGTGTGGGACACATTCTGCACAGGTACGCGGGACACAAGTGCAAATCACACTCCGTGTGTGGTCTGGGCTAGTTTTTTCATAGTGCTCCATGTGTGTTAGCCAGGGCGAGACCAAGCGAACGAGCATGCCACACGGGTGCTACCTTACATGGTGTTTGCGCGATGCGTGACGTCAATGAAACAAGCGGCCACGTGGCACGACGCCGTGCCACTCTTGCCGGCACATTTTTCTGGGAGCCCAATCCTTCCAGACTAGGTAGTAGTTGTGCTACGCAGCTCATTGGCTATAGTATGCAGTGCCACCGCACCGGCCTAGTTTAGAGCCCTGCTGGGGCTCAAACTTTATATATAAACTTCATAAGTAACCTCAAGTGCTCAAGAACACTAGATGACACAGTAACTGCCAGTTGCATAGTTCAACACTCGCAAGGTAAGAGTGCAGGGAACGACACAGGATCAACACAAACAAGTCATTTTCGGTTTTTCTTGTTTTTGTTTTAAAAACAGAATGCTGCCATTAAACCTATGGTAACACAAATGGTGCATTGGGGCACCAACTTCTGCCTGAGCAAAATTAGAAAAAGAGGCTGACAACGTTTTTATTTTATTGCATAGCACGACGTAATAAAATCAAGACTTGATATGAATCGACTACTGAGAGGTGCGCTAGGACTGGCAGCGAAAATACAACACAAGGGACTGAGAATATCTTGGAATCTTACTCATCATTCTTAGAGATTTTGCAACACACAACCGGCCACTAAAATACAACGTGTCCCCGGAAAAAAAAAAGAAAAAAATGTATGGTGTATTTTTACTGCAAAAATCAACTCTCAACGTTCAGTCTCCTCCTACATGTAGCAGTAAAGGTTCAGAATGGACGCCAAAATTTCAAGTTCAAGGTCAAGTTCATTGCCCTCAAGGCAGGCACGTAGCCAGGATTTTGTTTTGGGGGGGGGGGGCCGCCCATGACAAAATGCTGTATGAGGGGGAGGGGGGAGAGGAGGCCCCAGCAAAACGAAAGATTTCAGGCCCCCCCCCCCCCCCCCCCCCGGCTACATGCCTGCCTCAAGGACATTCCTAGGAATGTATAACATGAGGGGAAGTGTGAAAAAACAAAATCTAAAAACACTTCGGCTATAGACTGGCAAAGCACTTAAAACACTAAACTCGAGCTCTAATAAGTTAGAGCTTGACATCATCACATTCAAAAGTTATAGGCAATGTTTTGAAATTTTCAATAAGGAAATGATGGGCGATTAAGCCATCGAATACATGGAGCTGAGTGGAGCCAGTCACCAAGAATGGGCCCCATTTTCCCATTGAAAATTTTAGAAAATTGCTTATAACTTTATAACCTGGCAACAGCTAGTTCTGAAATTTTTGGCATCTGGTCCGGACCACCACTGTTACACACGATTTTCTGCCTTGCAGAAAACTTGGGTTACGCATCGGTCATTAAACCGATTCAGCACCTGTCACCAGATTTCCGACACTTCACGACTGCTTGCAACAACAGGCGCATATCGGGCCCCAAAACACAACTACACTGTGCAAGTCTTGCAACTCGCATAGCAACATACCGCGACAGGTTTGTGTTTACGGGTGATACGCATCAGAGATAAGGCACGCTATGCAGTTAGTGTGGGAACTTCTGCTCTATTTCCTTTCATTTCTGTGAAATTTTATTCCTTGTCGATAATCACCAGGCCATGTAACTAAAATATGCCAACCTTTCCACGAGGAGATTACGCCAAAATTCGTGCATGTGCTCAAATTTTTAAAGGAAGGTGGCTCGCTTTTTAGTGACAGGAACTTTTTGATGAAATAACGTTAAAACAACTATGATGAAAAGAACTTTAAAAAAATATATGTAGTAAAGAAGACAAAAGTGAAAAGAAAATTCAGACACCCTGTCTTTGTGAGAAACACTTCAGTGTTTCCAAGACTGGGAGAAGAAAACCTTTTTTTTTTTTGCATAACTCAAGTGGCTTTCCTTCTCTACTACCTCACTCCTGTAAAAGTTTGTTTGTGCACAATATTTTAAGACTTTATTCAGTGTTGAGACTGGGAAGTACCAGCTGGTAAGGCTAGTTGTCTCTACTGCCTAACTGTAACGAGATCTGTGCAAAAAAAAAGTAAATAAACAAGTTGAGTAAAGCATGAAAAAAAAAAAAAAAAGAGTTCCATGTTTATTCAACAAACTTCACATTGCTTTGAGAGCTACGAGCGTTATCCGTAAAAGCAAACCTTAAAATATCTTCAAATGCTCGCAAAGTCTGCCATCCAGAGTATGAGAGAAAGTGACATGCAAAGTTGCTTGACCAGTATCAGCTGCTCGTTGTTACTGCAGAGCGGCATGTTTGTTGACAAAAACTAATTCAAACCAAACTCAGAGGGTCAGCACAATGTTGAGTGTAAAGGAGTCGCTACCTGGAACTTTGAGCTCGAAGTTTCTTTACACCAACATAAGTTTGGTGTTTCAATCATAAAAATTACCCGCTTCAGAGATTCTATTACTTATACTCTTATACTAATAAATATATGCCTTAGATGGTCTATAAAACCTAAGAAACTTTTTTACAATGTTGTTGTCATTGCACGTGGCCTTGTAAAATATAGCGAGTGTAAGCCACAACCTCCTATTCACAACCGACGGTCTTCTTGCAAAGACAAATCCAGATTTCGAGCTGCAAATACCGTTTTTGGCTGATTTGGTCGTCATAGAATGTTTCTATACAAATTTTGGCAAATGTAAATATTTCGTCAGGGTCCTTTTGATTAAACACCGTTTTTACTGCATTTTAGGATACTACATGCAATTTTGGGTTACATCTGTCAATAGAGCATCCGGGAAGATGTCTCTTCCAAGTACTATGTCAGTGGACCTGTACATAATATTCCGGCCTACGGATCAACTTAAGCCTGCATTTACAGTAGGCAATATGTCAAAATTCGGGTGGTCCAGTGACCTGCCATGATTTCCAGTCCTTCAATGACCTAACGCAACTAGTTTAGGAAAACCTGTTGTTGGGCTTGTTGGCTCATGGTACTGAGTAAACTTGCATGCGCAAACACAGGATGAACACGCAGGAGTGAACAAGACAAGCGCAACTTTCAACTGTTTTTAGTCACGGCCAGGCAACCGCGAAAGGTCCAGGAGGAGCACGAGCAGCATCGTACAAAAGAAAAAAAAAAGATAAGAAAACATAAAAACGTACCCCCCCCCCCCCCCCTCAGTACCCTTCCCTCCTCCTCCTCAAGAGCTGCGCTCTAATTCGGCGTTACAGGGAGCTGTAAACGGCTTTCACTTTTTTAATGTTTTTTTTCAGTATATATATAGATATAGATATATATATTTTTTTTTTCTGTGCAAGCACCTTTTGAACCCTTTGCGGTCACTTGGCTGAGAATAAAACTAGTCGAGAGTTGCGCTTGTACTTGACCTTCGTGTTTGTCTTTGCGCATATAAGTGTAATCGGTATTAATATAACTGCTTTTGCACGCTTGAACGGTAGCAAGTGTGCCTTTTCTAATGGGCCAGGGTGACCAGACATCCTGCTTTGACCAGGACAGTCCCGTTTTAGAGGTTCATACCTGCCGTCCAGTAATTTTGTCCAAATAAAGCCAAATGTCCCGTTTTTGTGGAACTGCTCGCGAAATCAGTACCAAGCAAGTGAAGAAACAAGAAATGCTTACTCATGACAGTGTATTAGAATAAACACAGGTTACAAATGTTGTCTCCACTAGAGCAGTGGCATAGCTGGGATGTCTGTGACTTGGGGTGCGGAGGGGGGAGAAGGTGTCAGAATGCATGTGTATATTATAGGTACGGTTCTGTTGTTTTCAGTTCATTTGTAAGGAAATTCGGAGGGTGTTTTTCAAAGTTTATTTCTCGCTGAAAATTCTGGGTTTATCGGAGTTTATTTTTGTTAGATACAAACTTTTTTTTTTTAAATTCAGAGTTCATTTTACGTGCTTTTATTATTTACAATTTAAAGAAACAAGAAAAATTCTTGGCATGCCAAAATACGCCACTGCAGTAGAGTATGATTTTTAGCTTTTCCTGCCAACAAGTTTTGTTCCCATATACGTGTGTATGGGGCACTTTTCTAGATTACTAAATTTGGCATGATTAGGTTTTGCAGAATGGGTAAGAAAGGTGCTCATGTCCTCAACTACTAAACAAAAAGCCCCAGAAAAGTGTGTGTTTTTATGGTAAACTAAATAGTAACCGAGCTTTCAGTTTTCTTTTTCTCCTCGTTTCTATTATCTCCTTTTCCTTCACCCCTTTCCCTTGATGTCTTGTTTTCTACTCCGACGAGTATGGTCAACCTACTAATGGATGGTAGCTTGTGCCACCCAGCCTACATGTGCCCAGGTGTGTTTGCAACACGGCTGCCACCTGCGATGCAAACCGTCCATAACAGCTTTTTATCAGTATGTTACCTCAAGCCACTCAAATTACATAACTGATGCAGAACAGAAGAGAGTCTACGCCGAAAAATGGAAAAACGATTGTACCACAGAACAATGGATACTATGATAAGATATCTTGTCGGTGGAGCGTGATAAAGCCAAAGCACGCCCTTCACCAGCATGCGACTGATTCTGGAGTGATTTTTTCCAACGTACCATCTCTGCCTGGCAGAACTGTGTGTGGTTATTTTGAGCCGCAATCGCATAGAATTTTTAAACAACACCTGACAACAAAACAATTCTGGAGTCACTTTTTCCAACGTACCATCTCCGCCTGGCAGAACTGTGTGTGGTTATTTTGAGCCACAATCAAACAACACCTGACAACAAAACAACAAATTCTATCATAAGAATTAAACCGGCAAGTTTGCTCTCCGTAGTATCATTGCATGGGCACTGTTATTTCTAATAACTTGTATCCTGCATTTACTGAAATAAAAACCACTGATTGACTGATGCAGTATTTGGCCGAAGATTTCAAGTTCGTTTACGATGGTCTAAATTATACACACACAGATTCAATCACCATTAGCTAAAAGTTATGATCTGTATCAAACACAGCTTTCACCAATCAACGCAACATTAATATATAATGCAAGCATTTACGTGTTAAAATACAGCACACGAAGCAATCCAACCAACGTAGTATCAAGTTGCAAAAGCAGTCACTTTCTATTAGGGCCGTCGTAGGCTATCAAAAGCGGGCAATAATAGCACGATAAACAGGAGTGTGTAATCGATGCAATTCTGACGTCATGATAGAAATTCAAATTCGCAAGATCTAATCAGGCCACCCCGATCCGCCCTCGAGCGCAGTGGTCAGAAGAATAAGAAACAAGAAAAAGAGGTAGCAAAATACAGCAGTTGGAGACGTAGGCCTAATGTTTGGAGACTGCCGACGCTGCCTGCGATGATCTCACAATGGCTAGATCCATAGATTAATTTCTAAAAATTACCTATGATCGTGAATGAGTCAATTTCGGTGCGAAGGGACCATGGACGAGATGAAATGCCGCTAAAAACACTGAACCAACAAGCGGGAACTCACTCACTCCGACCAGTCAGCTGCGAAGAAAAACGGCAGACAGGTGACTGCACAGTGTTATCAGCTGAGAGTCGAAACTCTGGCCGAAAAAAGCGGAAAAAACAATTCTTTGGCTTCTGTTGGCTCCCGTAGCCAAGATGTTTTGTTGTTGCGTGTTGTTGGTTCTTGTTTCGAATATCCAGCTTTCGTAAGCATATGTTCGTAAGCTGTCGGCGTACGGTAATTCATGTCGTGAAAAAAAAAGAAAAAGAAAGTTACTATACAACTTTATCGGCAACGAGTCGACCGCGTATCATTTTGTCTGCCAGCATCGCTCGTTTTTGCTTCATAGTTAGGATCAATCACTGGGATCAATGTCGTATCAACAAAAGCGGGCTTTTTTGTTGTTGTTGTTGGCTCAGTTTCGCTTTTGATTACGATTCGCACCACCAAGTAAGAGCCTTTTTTTTTGTTACTTTAGATATAAGGAATTGTGAAACACAATACGAAAAAATGTATTACATAGAATGTAAATAAATAAAAGAATTTGCAAAACGGAAAGTGCCAAAAGGCACAAAAAGACGAAAAAGACAACACTACAAGCTTTTCCTTCTATTCCGTGAAGTTGTCATCTTCAGTTCGAAATTACTTACTTTCCCTTAATTCCACGATGTTTCCCAGTTCAGCTAATGTGAAGCTCAAGCGCCCATCCCCTCACCATCGCCCACAAGCTCAAATTAAACCAGGGGTTTCAAAACTTTTTGGCTCCGAACCGGATCAGATATCTGTCAGTCTCCAGGGTCAAAAAATAAATAAGTAAATAAATAAAAAAAAACCTAGAGGGGTTTAACTACAGAAGGTCAATTTAGAGTTTAAAAATTCTGAAGTGGTTTAATAAATACATTTATTTTGAAATTCAATATTTAGGTATTTATAACATTATCTATAATTGTGAACCAGAAAACTCACCGGGCATAAATAAAAGTCCAGAGGAAGCTAAGCTTATATACACAGATCCTAATCCCCGCCTGATTCCTGCGAAGAGAAACAAAAAATGTAATAAAACTGTTCTTGAAGTTGGATAGATATATTTTCGTCTAAATGAACAATTCATATCGCCCTGCGGCTTCACGCAGCAAGCACGGCGAGCACGGCTAGCAGGACCCGCACGGCGTCGACGGAGGTCGGTAGAATACGAGCGTTCCTAGCGGCAAGGCACATGACTTCGGCCTCGCGTCCGTAGCATTCGCTTTGCTCCAAGTAAGTGTAAAACAAAGCGAAGTTCTGATTTTCACCACATGAGCTGTGCCGATCGAATCTCGAGGCGAATTAGTTTTCGCGCGCTTATTTTTGTGCTGGTAGCATATCGTTTCGTCAATCGGAGGACCGCGGGCAGCCGCGGACCGGTCGAAAGGCCTCCAAAAGGCCTCCGAAAGTGACGAACCGAATCTAGCCCGTCACTTTTTTTTTTTTTTTTTTGCCATGTTATTTATACATGGCATATGTTTTTGAAAGTCCGGCTTCAGGGTGCTCCATCTTGCTTGGCTGGGGTGCGCTTGGACGAGTCATAATCCAATTCGCCTTTTGCAAGATACGACTGCGCGTGCGCCGTCTGCACTTGGAGGCCAACCATATCGTTTCTCGTCGCGCCCGTGAGATGGCGCCACAGCGCAACGCAAAAGGCGATCGCCTTTTGCAAGATTCGACTGCGCGTGCGCCGTCTGCACTTCGAGGCCAACCATATTGTTTCTCGTGGCGCCCGTCAGATGGCGCCACAGTGCAACGCAAAAGGCGCTAAGGCGTCGTAATCGGATTATGGCCGCGCCCAAGAGCGCAACCCACTAAGGAAGATGGCGGCGCACTGAGACCGGACTTGCAAACGCAAGACTAAAAACAATGGTTTTTCAGCTTTTTATTTACGATTCTTTCCACAGATACAAAACACGTTACATTATCTTTTTCAGCCCTAGAGTTCCGCCATATTTTGTGTAAATTATGTCACTTGTTAGTTCGTCAAAAAAAAAAAAAAAGCTACGGAAGGATGAAAATCCGCACAACACTGACTGTTGCTTCGTAGGTTTTTAAAAGTAAGTACAAAACACATAAAGCTTTATTGCGAAGTCCGGGAGATATGATCACACAGTAAAAGAACAGAATAGAGAAGCAGAACAGTCCGATGGCGATTCAAACCAGGACCCCATAATATCTAAGATCCTTATCAATATCCCACCCGCCTTTCTTTTTTTTTTTCTTTGTGTAGCATGAGTTTCTTCTATTCCGGTTGGTAGGGAGAGGGAAAGGAAGCGGACGGCCGTAGCTCTCTTCTCGTGACGTCGCGAAGGAAGGCCATCGGGGGCGCGCGTCGAAGCGAAGGCAACGCGCGTGGATCAACCGTCGTAACGCGCTTTTAGTCGCATACGCGTGTCTTATTAGCTAAAATGAAAACTGCACATAGCAAGGGGTCTCGAAATGTTTTTGTTACACGGGCAAAATATTACACCGCTAAGTAATCGGTATGAAATGGTACGAGGTAGGCGTATAACAGGTAACATTGAGTCACGCAATTATTGCTGTAGGAATGCACATTTTACACAGAAATACTTCGACAAAATGGCGAGACACGCAGTGATTGGACACAACAAAACAGATCACAGTTAAAAATCAGGTAGACGTATTCAACGCGGACACGGCTAGACAAGTGTCACTTACGATCATGGAAGCGATGTTATCGCGTGCAGTCACTGAATTCTTGCATCATACCCCGGCCACATGGCAAAAGTAATGTAATTTCGATCGAATGACATCATGGGGTCGACAAATCAGCTTGCGACGCTCGTATAATCACTCAAGACCGCGAGCTGATTAACTTACTAAACTTACTATTTAGAGTCAACTAATTTACTTCTCCCTATGGGCTCGAGCTGCCGCCATAGAACAAAAGATCTTATTTTGTGTACAATAATACTATTACCTTAATACAGTTGAGATTCTAGTATATAAGCGGTAAAGGCAATAAAATAACACTAGTATAAATAAACACATAAGCACAAACAACGCACTTTGTATAATCAAATAAACTTGTTATTCACCTTCCAGTGAAAACTAGAATATTACCACGCATATTTACAAATATCGACGCAACCGCACACGGATAACGACGAACAAGATGCCATTCTATCAGAAAAACAAAAACAAAACAACCCGACTACAGCACTTTACTCGCGTCCCACACGACCAAGAAAGCCCGTAAATAAGTTGTTTCTTACCTGTCGATCGTATCCATACGTCCCACAAGATCCATCACGAAAGCATTTGAACACAAACTTCAAGAAGTCTCTCTCTGTCGAGAGAGAGGTCATCGACCAGTGTCATCGTTGACTAGTTGCCGCACACGTCACTGAAACCGTAGCAGGACTTGTTTTGCGAATCCGCGTAAATGCCGTAATATCAAGCGAAAAAAAAAAAAAAAAAAAAACTACTTAAAATTGCGGTGACGACAAAAAAAAAAAAAACGACGGGTAGGAGGATCAAAAGAACCACACACACACACACGGGAGCAGCAGTGTGGGACGAGAGGCTTAAGATTGTCGACCCATCTCTTGCTCGTGTGCGCTCCCTGCGGCGATGAGTCGATGACTGGATTTTTGTTTCGGTTCCTTTCCCTTCAGAAATGTCTCAGCGTTCCTTTTCAGACAGTCAGCGAATCCACTTAAATGCCGTAGTATCAAGCGAACACAATAAAACTACCCGAGATCGCGGTGACGACCAAGAAACGACGGGAAGGATCAAAAGAACCAAACGCGCACACACACACACGAGAGCAGCGGCAGCAGTGTGGGAGGACTTCAACGAAATTTAGAATATACCTGTCGTGTTCACAAATAGGCTGAATATGATCCACCATATCCGTAAATGACAATCGCACGTTTGTATTTTGAGCCTGATGGCTGTATTTTTCGTTATAAAGGGCCCACTCTGGCAAACGCTCAGAGAACAGCCAGCGGAGAGCACGTCACATCCGCCGCAATCGTGACGTAGTTTGTCTCGGGACCTTACGTCCGGACGCAGCGGACGCTGCGAGCTATCCAGCCAATTCCGCCCTGTGGACGTGGCCCGTGATACTCTTTCCGCGCGTCGCTGCGCCCCCTCTCCAAGGTCGCGTGGCAATCACACGGCCTTGGATAGGCCCCGATGGCTCGTAGCATCCGCTGAAAGCAGCCGAAGCACACCAGCAATCGGGACACCGCAAGTAACCCCAAAGCTGTCCTTGTACGAATTTGGAGTGACGGCTTAATCTTCTATAATCTTGTAGAGGGACAATAGCGACTTCTGGGACAAAGTTTCGGGGAGAGGGGAGTTCCTCCTTCAGGCTCTTCTTTCATCGTGGCCGGAGGCGAGACAGTTACCGTCACTACCTGTCAAGGTTCCTAGACGGGCATTACAAACGAAGCGTTAGCGATATCCACCAGGTGCTCTTTGGTAATCGTTTAATTCGTTTTAAAATTTCTTTTCGTGTCTTTTTAAACAAGAGATTGGTGTGTCTGATGTGAGAAGCGCGAGACACATGCGCGAAAAATCCATCCGATCCGACGTCCGATCCGGCAACACGACTGCCTGATCCGAAAAATTTGGTCGCTTCAGACGTCGGATCGGCGATCCGACGTGCGTCCAACGCGCCAGATAGTTTCGCACGGCAGACGAATTGTCGGATGCGTACAGCCAATGACAGCACAGCTAGCGCGAACGTCATGATGACGTACTGGGTCTGGCGGGACGAATACGGGACGGGCGACGGGAAGCCGGACGCGTGGATCCCGCTGACCCATTCGAAAAAGATGGCCCCGGCAAAGAATGCACGCGCTAGCGAGCTCCTAACTTCGCTCGTGCGAGCTAAACCGTCAATCTGGGACCAGAGATCTATGAACGCGGACCCCCGCTGGAGTGCTTGGATTTTCTGGGCGGAGCCGAACGGATCGTCGTGTCGCATGCAAGGTCGGAAAGGTGTGTCTCAAACTGTCGCGTGCGGCCATTCGGAGCGGCGTTCGGACTGTCGGATCGGACGTCGGATCGGACGATTCTGTCGTCCATGTGTCTCGCGCTAGAATGTTCCATTGAACACGAATAGGCCAAGAAATAAGCGCCGAAATTTCGTTGTAGTGTCCCTTTAGGGACAATGAAGACGATTTTATTTAATTTTTTTAAATGGTGTTTTTATGCTTCTTAGGAACATAGCATGCTGCCCAATTTTTTGTAGACATTTGTGACGCGTATTTCTGTGCCTACGAAAGAAGTAAAGAAACCGAAACTGAACAATCTCCATTATCGTTTCTGGGCTTCCGAAAACGGAGGTGACGTAGGGAGTGACGTCAAGTGTGAATAGTCGGTATCGGTAGTATTTAGGAGATCGAGACTCTGGTTACCGCGGTTTGGTTATATACTCCGTCTCATCCTACGATGGACTAAAGCCCAATGCTATAGGCTGCCATCTCCAATCATGGGCCTGTTAGAAACCACGTGGTATATTTGCTCCATCGTACGTATCAGTGCGCCAAGACGGGTCATGCGGAGGCAAGTTTTTCGTATGCTTATCGAGCCCTCGCGGCGGCTCCGTCTGCTTGCTACTACTGAAGACTACTGAAGGGATCAAATACCGTCTGGAACCGATGGGGCAGTCGGATGAGTGTTCGACACGGGGGCGTATGTGCCGACCGCGTGATAAGGGGGCCTTACCGCGTGCGGAAGGGAGATGCGGTCCGGGTAGGTTTTACGCATAGAGATCATATACTAACTCTAGAGGAAAAGGTCCGCCATTTTCCCATGCATTCTGGCTGCCGCAAGCGGCGGAGCATGCAGGCAGACCCTCGGGGTCCCACACATGGTTACCATGGCAACCGAAGCCCCGCTATCCCCGATCGCACTTTCGGAAAGGGAGTTCCATACCATTTGTTCTGCGAAGTTTCGTCGACAGCATTCGATTTCACGCACGAACTTACCGGTGGAAAGGCATGCGCGTTCCTTTCGAAGCTTTCTTTTTGCATAGCGCGCAGATGTTCGGCCTCGCGTCAACGCTAAACCAGATAACCCGCTTTGCGGGTGGGGCGCGAGTGGGCGCGGCCGAGGAATACGAAACCGCGCAACCACCAGAATTCCGAGATTTCGACAGAAGGGAAGTTAATGCAACGTAATGAATATATTGGTTTTTATAAGCATTAGAATAGCTCAGAATTTAGTTTTCAACGTTAAATTATCACTGTTTATATTGCTGAGAGTTTTCAGTCTTCGCGATTACCATTGCGACTGTCGTCCTTCAGCTGGCAACAATGCTTTCTTTCTCTCGTGTTCTGTCGCTCTCTTTCGCGATCTTTCATTCGGGACCCCGGGGGTCGGCGCACGGGATTTGCCACTCCTCCTCACCCACCTTTACCCCCGTGGTTTACTCGTACTGGACGAACGTAAACGAAAGTTGGATTGGATTGGATTGTGACGGCTAAGGCGAAACTTCGACTTTATGTCAGTGTTGCCTGCGCGCCGTCCAACTTCTCCAAACTGTTGACATGTTTACGAAATATGGCAAGAACGTTTCAGGAACTAAATACCATGTACCTTTAGTTCACCAATGTAAAATAGCGCGCTATCATAAAAGAGAACCATATGCGTTAGATTAGAGCTCTTCGTAGTCTGCGTATCAGATTTTCTCTCGCGCACTCTTTCGCAATGCGGATGCAAGCTTTTTTGAGGCAGTACTCCGCCCGCCAGCCTTCGGGCCCTAGTCCATCGTAGGGTGAGACGGAGTATAGCAGCGCGGTGGCGTGGTCGTTTCGCCGAATCTGTAAACATGGACGGCAATGCCGCTCTCGCGAGCGAGTTCGAGCTTCCGTTCAGTGACCGAACACCAACGGAACGGGAGTACGTGTGTGGCGGCCACTGCCACCCCCCAAGGGAGACCGCCCAGCCGGCAACGAGCGGCCCGCATGTCGAAGGAAGGACGTGGGGGAGCGGTCCGACCGTTCCGGGATCCGGTTCCACCGCGGACGTCCTCTTTTCGTCGTCAAAGAACACGAACAGCAACCCACACGTGAAAATGTCGCCCGAACGAATACTTGTCTTCAGTCGACCGTTAGAACAGCCATCTAGAGCTACCATTTTGCAGAATCCTTCCAGTACCGTGTTCTTTTTTATTTTATTTTGTTTGCCCATAGTTGCTCGTTGCCCATTTCGCATCCAGCGTAGCAAAGAAAAAAAAAACAATTAGGCTTCTTTATTCACGGTTTAGTAATCATTTCCGGTCCGATTTATACTTTTCATGGTTATTCAAGCGGAAATTAGAACATTATTCCTAAAAATCGCGAACCAAACCGTGACCGAGGGCATGTTTCTCGTTTCGACCAATCCCTGACGAGTCTTTTGTGACGTCGCGCTTCTTCGCCCCGCATCGGTCACGTGAGCTCCGCTTCTCCTGGCTTCTCCCGCAACTCTCGGGGCGTCGCCCCAGTCGATCCCGGTACGATTATTACCGCGACTGTTTAATTGATTTGCGCGGCACACAAGCGCCGGTTTCGGCTGAAATTTGGGCAACGTGGCCTGAGACGTGCCTGGAACCCAGTTCAATCGCCAAAAAGATGTCCGAAATCGCCTTCATTGTCCCTTTAACGTCATCGACCTATATCTTGCTCGCGTGCGCTCCCTGCGGCGATGACTGGATTTTTTTCGGTTCCCTTCACTTCTGAAAGTCTCAGCGTTCCTTTTTAGACAGTCAGCAGCTCACACACAACGTAAATTTTCCAGAATCGTAGCCCGTACGAGGGAAGAAAACGTCGCAGCGGACCGGTTCATTCGAAAAGTGTGGGATCTGCGGGATTCCACGTAGTCCCGCGGTTACGGGGATAATCATAAATATACAGGGTGAAACAAGGAGACGGCAGGCTCTTTAAAGGGGCGGTGCAACGATATTCGTTTTGAGCGTTTTTCACTTTGTATGAGCTTACTGGCACTAGTGGGACCCAAGTACACTCGCACGCAACGCCACTGACCAAGAAACCTCTTTGTTGCGGTGTAATTTCAAGGAGAAGGCGAGCGTTTTCTTTCAATCTCCCCTTCGCAAATTTTGATGACGTACCCTGGTGGTAGCAGCTAACGTTGGTAGCAGCATCCTCCAGGGACTATAGACATTTCCAATGTTTACAAAATCACAGTCCAGCGTGCGATCTTCACAGTCCAACACGTGCGTGTTCGTCGCTTCGGAAAGCGAGCGAAGCACGCGCCATTCGCACGAACGCTCAAAATGGCACCGGCCACAAGCTCGTTTTTGGAAAGGTCTATATTTGAATGCGGCATATAGATTGGACCCGAGCATTGCGTGAGCACTCGATTTGGGCTCGTGATAATTGATAGCTCGAGAAGCATTCGGGTAGTGGCCCGTGTCCAATCGCTGCAACGACGACAATAGCCGAGCCATAACAATGTCTGGAACTCAGCGCGTGTCCTGTGCTTTGCCAACCCAGCGCGTGTCTGATCAACATTGGCGGCATATAAACGGCTCCAAATCACGTGGCTGCTTGTTCTGGCTGCGAGTTGAGGGGGTGAACGCTGCTCGTTTTTCTTTAATTTTTTACTGGGACTTTTATTGCGTGGGGTGAAAAACGAACGCGTGTTTCATAGGTCATTAACGTCAGGGATCCATTTTAAGCGGTATTTGCGCAAAGTACAAAAATTGTTGCATCGCCCCTTTAAATCGACCGGAAAATTCGGTTTCTTAACCTATCGCGCTACGACTTTGTGCAGCGTTGCCCACAGATGGTGCATTTTTTTTTTTTTTGTAAAATTTGCAAAGAACGAACTTGCCTGAGGAAAAAGTAAAGAAAGAAAAAGGCTTAGCTCCTATGGAAACTCAGCGACGCCACCGGTCTGCAAACAACACGGCGCCGTTTCGCACCGGAGACAATAGATGGCTCAACGAACGCCGCCAACGAACGAGCATACGGGCGTCGAGAGCCGGCCTCTTAAAGACGAACTTTTCGACTCAAAAGCGGCGCGCGTTCCGCAGGCGGCGACAGTCGCAGAAACAAAAACAGGCGCGGTAACAAGGAACTGCAGTTCCTTGTCTGCTAAAAGCGCCGGCTCTCGGCGTTGTCTGCTCGTTCGTTGGCGGCAGTTGGCGTCGCGACCGCTTGCGCCATCTCTTGTCTTCCGTGCGAAACGGCGCCGTGTTGTTTGAAGACGGTGGCGTCGCTGCGTTTCCATAGGAGCTAAGCCTTTTTCTTTCTTTACTTTTTCCTCAGGTAAGTTCGTTCTTTTCAAATTTTACAAAAAAAAAGAAAATGCACCATCTGTGGGCAACGCTGCACAAAGTCGTAGCGCGATAGGTTAAGAAACAGAATTTTCCGGTCGATTTAAAGAGCCTGCCGTCTCCTTGTTTCACCCTGTAGAATTGATACTTTTAACCTTGGTAGCGCGTTGTATATTACGTTTATATTATATATATAATAAATTGTACAAGACTGCGCTTTTAAAACATATATTAATGTCGTATAAACGCTCACGTACACCCCGCGCCGCTCGACAAGAAACATTTTTTTTCACGTCGATGCCCGAAATATTTCTCACGTAGTTGCACTATGGACTTCCTTCTTCGACATTGTGACGTAACCACTCGGAGCGCTACGGCCTTCTCTTCTAGGAGGTGTTGACGGAACGCTGGGGAAGAGAGGGAGAAACCTCCTCCTCTCTTTAGCGTTCCGTCAGTTTCCTCCTCCCCGGCCTTTCTTTCACTCGCCCTACCTTCTTGAGTCGCAACGGATTATATTTATGATTGTGTTGCCCTTTCTTGGGAAGGGCGAGTCCCAGTGTTGCCAGATTGACTATATATAGCCAAATTGGGCTTCATTTTTTTTTCTAGTTGGTGTCAATATTTTGTGGTTGGCTATGCGGCTATTTTTTGGGCTATTTCTAGGAATATGTCGAACTTTTGTCGAACCTCAGGTTCGACTAGTTCATTTTCAAACTTCTAATCAGTTTCGAAAAAAAAAAATGTTTTACTTTTTGGCTGGTCGAGAGGGGAAAGAGAAAGGAGAAATCAGGGTTCAAGCGGTTCAATCCTGCGGCTCAGTGGAAGACACCAAACAGATTGCACTGTTACCACAGGTCCGGTGGCGCGTCTCCTACCCGGACGTAAACTGAACTCTCCAAACGCTGCTTTGGTGCCCATTGTGAGCATCTTTAGGCACCCAAGTTCGTAAAAATGAGAAAGGACAACACAACCAGAAATGGCATGAATCGGAAGAGGGGGGGGGGGGGGGCATTCATATTCTACACAAAGAAAAAGAGGTGGGGGGGGATATATTGGGGGGGGGGGGGGAGGGGGGGGAGGTTCAGGTTTGAATCGCCAAGTCGAGTCTTCGGAATTTTCTGCTTTTATATTCTCTTCTTTTACTGTATGATCATATATTCCGGGCTTCACAATAAAGCTAGCGATAGTAATCCCCGGAGAAGGGGAAGAAGAGGGACAACGGACGGACAAACAAATCACCAAAAATATTAATTTCGGAGATTTGTGTTTGTCCTTTTTTCCCCTTCTCCAGGGATTATATTATCGCCATTCTTATCCAGCTCGCTTGCACCTTTGCGTTAAATGCTTTATCACAGTAAAGCTGTCTTTGTGTGTTTTGTACTTACTTTTGAAAATCTACGAAGGAAGGCTCAGTATTGTACGGTTTTCATCCTTCCGAAGCTTTTTGCAAAAAAAATCACAAGTGACATAATGTCCACCAAATGTGGAGGATCTAAGGGTTGAAAAAGAGAATTTAACGGGTTTTGTATGAGTGAAGAATTGTCAATAAAAGGCTTAAAGATAATTGTTTTTAGCCTTGGCTATTTTGGATATATATATATATATATATATATATATATATATATAGTGTAAACGACTAAATTTTCGCGAGGACCTAATTTTCGCGAATTTCGCGAATCGCCTACAATTCGCGAAAATAACGTCCCGCGAACAATTCGGGCAATATGTGAACGCTACGGAAGCTACACTCGATTCGCGAAAATTAGAACCCGCGAATAAGTTCATATTTTTAGCTTTGGCCCCATTCGCGAAAATTAAGTCGTTTACAGTATATATATATATATACAGGGTGTTTCAGACAACTCAGGCCAAATCGCTCCTCCGAAAACTACTCATCGCAACGAAAAAAGGCTTGTGTCGTTTTGGTCCTGGGCCAAGGGCGCATTTAGGAAAATTATTAAAGTCCGCGATAATTAAGTTGTTAATTATTTCTGCAAAATTAACTTTTTAATATTGTGTTTAAGGGCATGGTTTCAATTAGAAAGACGCTCAGCATCATCAAAAAACACTAAATCAACAAATTGCAGAACGATAGCAGGCACGCGAAGCATTTTACAGCTTTCTGAAAAACCGCACAAATTCGCCTCTGCTGCGTCGCGCGATGACGGCGCAGCAGAGGCTGGTTGCACTATCTCTCCACGGGGCGCGGTGCTGCCCGGGCCGAGATGCGCTCTGATAGCAAACCGAAACTTAAAAACCCGGCGAATTTGTGCGGTTTTTCAGAAAGCCGTAAAATGCTTCGCGTGCCTGCTATCTTCTGCAATTTGTTGATTTAGTGTTTTTTGATGATGCTGAGCATCTTTCTAATTGAAACCATGCCCTTAAACACAATATTAAAAAGTTAATTACGCAAAAATAATTAACAACTTAATTATCCCGGACTTTAATAATTTTCCTAAATGGGCCCCTGGCCCAGGACCAAAACGACACAAGCCTTTTTTTCGTTGCGATGAGTAGTTTTCGCAGGAGCGATTTGGCCTGAGTCCTCTGAAACACCCTATATATATATATATATATATATATATATATAACGGGCATGGTGGCGGGAGGCCGAAGGCGTGGGTATAACTGGTAAGAAAAAAACCTTGGTGAAAACAGCAACAACGGACGATTTAATCTTCGACGTTTCGGCCGGAGTCCGGCCTTCGTCAGGAAGAACTTTTACAGATGAACGCGGGTGGTATTACTATTTATACAATGCTACGGTCGAGTCCAAGTTTCAAAAACGGCGGGATGATGGTTGGAGCTTTGGTGAGAGGGAAGCGTAGGGCAGTTCGTATCCGGGTGAAGAAGCTTGACGGTCGGGGCCGTCCGTCAAGCTTCTTCACCCGACCGTCAACCTTCTTCACCCGGATACGAACTGCCCTACGCTTCCCTCTCACCAAAGCTCCAACCGTCATCCCGCCGTTTTTGAAACTTGGACTCGACCGTAGCATTGTATAAATACCACCCGCGTTCATCTGTAAAAGTTCTTCCTGACGAAGGCCGGACTCTGGCCGAAACATCGAAGATTAAATCGTCCGTTGTTGCTGTTTTCACCAAGGGTTTTTTCTTATCAGTTATATATATATATATATATATATATATATATATTATATATATATATATATATATATATATATATATATATATATATATATATATATATATATATATATATATATATATATATATATATATATATATATATATTTGTTTTACGGCAGTTTTTTGGTGGGATTATCTGCCAACACTGAGGGCGACGACTGGAAGGTAGTCAGTTGTCTAGCGGTGAAGCCGCAGAGTTCTCCCTTTTACGAACTTGGGTTACGCTACTGGGATGCCTAAGGATTCTCACAATGGGCACCAGAGCAGCGTTCGGAGAGTACAGTCTACGTCCGAGTAGAAGACACGATACCGGATCAGTGCAATCTGTTTGGTTTGTTCCATCCACTGAGCTGTGGTGGGGAGACCCCTTGAACTCCGCAAACATTGCTTCTCTGCCCATTGTGAAAACCCCAAAGTTTGTACAAGTTTGAAGCATTTCTCCTTCGTCTCTTTCTCTCTCTCTCTCCCTCTTTCAACTAGCCAAAAGGGAAGAAAAAATATTTCGGAACTGATTAGAAGTTCGAAAATTAACTATAGTAGGTTACAAGTCAAGAAGGTAGCGGCAAATGCCCCTCAAAGGGAATCATATATCCCTCCGCCACCTCCGCATCCAATAGCGTCCCATCGTTTCCGTGACGTTGCGGCCAACGAGCGAGGAGGGTCTTGCCTTTCTGCACATATTTGCTTTATCTTTCGACTTTGACTTAGCATTGTGGAAGCCACGAGAGGGAGATTAGAGTCTTCCCCCTCCGATGGAAACAAAGAAGACTTTCGGGGATTAGCTTCCCCCCTCCGATGGATACAAAGGCTGCTCTCAGGGGCTCGCTTCCCCCTCCGATGAATACAAAGGTCGCTTTCTTCAAAAGTGGGGGTCGAAGACAAGTTGGCACCACTCTGTGGCCATTATCTATGCATTGAAGCGGAACAAGGAGCGCTTCCAGTGAACTCTTTCGACTGCGGAGGGATTTGAAACCGGCGCATCACGCTTGTGGGAGGAGCATCTCCTACCTTCTTAACTTGTAACCGACTATAGCCGAATCTCTAAGTTCGACGTCCAACTTGAGGTTTGACGAAAGTTCGCCGGATCCCTGGAAATAGCCAAAAAGATAGCCACATAGCCACCCACCAACCACCAAAAAACGTAGCCCAATTTGGCTATATATAGTCCAATCTGACAACACTGACTATAAGGCCCCACGATAACAGCTGACACCCTAAACGCATCGTGCGTTTACGGCGTTCGAGGAATGGGTTCGTTCGATTTGCTTACAGATTAACCTCCACCTACACCTGGGTGCATACTGCCTCGTTCGATTTACGAGCGCAGCCTATTTTCAAGCGCATTATGAACGTACACAGTTTTGCACTTTCGTCCACGGGAGTAGACTAAGCGACGTAAGTCGAACAAGCCCATTGACCAACGGTCTGCCAAATAAATCCCTGTACAAACTTCTGCTTTTGTAATTTACCTGCGAAATATATTTATCGAAAACTCTGGAGCATAGCATAAACCAGTCATGTAAACAGCGCGAACGCAGGCATTTTGGTAGAGAAATACGTCACACGCGCGCTTCCCGATTTTCCCCCTTTCTCACGTGGCGCCACTGGAAAGTTTCGTTTTGGGGCTGTTTGGTCAAGAAGAAGCCTCATCGACTGACTTGGTCAGAACCACCAGTGGCTCTTCTGCCACCGGTTTTGGCTTCCATCAATAAAAGTAAATATTAAGAAATCTAGCATGGTCGCCTCTTAGAAGCAGACGTCTTGGAAAGGCGGCAGGGGGGCATCATGACCTTTCCAAAATGGACGCATCTCCATAAACCCACAGACTCAGCGTACAGTCAGTTGCGTTGTCTGTCTCCAGACTCATTACGGCTGCCTGCGCAATATGACTTTCCTAAAAATAAGTACTTATATTGAAGTGATAGCTGTATATGGGAATCCTCCACATACCTTGCTCCACATAACGGGGGTGGGGGGGGGGGGGGCAAGGGGGGCGCTTGCCCTTACTTTTCAGAGTGGGGGGCGCAAGACATGTGTCCCCCCCCCCCCCCCCCCCCCCTGAAACAGCCGCCACTGGGGAGGGCAAACACTGGCAGGCGGTGCCCAAGGGATTCCAAGGGAACCTCCCCCCGGCCCGGGGGGGGGGGGGGGGAGGGGTCTGGTTTCCACCCCCCCCCCCCCCCCCCACACACACACACTCAAAAACAAGTTGGTACGCCACTGTTCGTGTTCTTCGCATATCGTAACAAGACAGTGAAAGAGTGTTAGCAACCGAGCACAGCTGTTGGTGTGACTTCATAGCGCGCGTGACCAATGGCGTAGCACTATGACGGCGTAGTAATGACCTCCCCCTCCCCTTGAGACAGTCGTTTTATTGAAACAAGGAATTCAGAAAACGTGTACGGCATTCCAGAGAAAATGATGCAATGCCACCAAAGAGGAGGTGCACGAATGAGGACATGGCGATTCCTTCGCCTCGGGTCACATTCCATATATCATTCTGATAGCAAGTGACACCAGAATCACCTTCGTCTAACTGACGGAATGTCTAAGCCAGTCGATTTTCATGTATTTATTTCCTAGCAGGACACGCCATTCACCGAGCCAACATCAATTTCCTCTTTAAAAAAAAATATATATATATTCCACGTTCTTTTAGAACCTCTTTCAACATTCATGTGTCTGCGGTCTAGGAGCATCCCACGTTCAAAGAATTGTCGCGAAGAGTCACCATCGCGCCTTTTGTTCTTCATTATCGAAAAGCAGAACGCCGTGACGTGCACGTCACCACCACCTCTGACGCTCTCCCGGCGGTCCATCCACCCTACACGACTTCGTACTTTCAAAAATAGAAAGTCGACTCAACGTCGACAACGACGTCACACACTTCGAAGACTCTTCCGCAACCAAATCAGAGAATCCCACCGTGGTCATTGTCGGAACTTGGTCCGAAAGGAAGCAACAACTCGGCGGCGGCGTCACAGAAGCCGTCTCGCGTTCCCTCCCGAGCAGAAAAAAGCAAAACAACAAAAAAAAATAATAATAATAAACAATAAAATTTGCCGGCGCGCAACGACTCCACACACGACAACGGATATCCAGCCCAGCTTGGTGGCGTCCGCGGCACCTACACTACGCTTCACTCTGCGATGGACTGCAGAGGACGCTACGAGCAATCTGAACCAATCAGCTGCCGTGCTTGTCACGTGACCTTTTGGGAAGGGCGCAGGAAACAGCGGTGGAAAATAAAAATCAAGATGATTTTGTGAACAGATCAGTGTGCCGAGCTTTCTTTCTACCTTCGACTTCGTTACAGTTACGTAAGCCCTATTGCAAACAATTTGTTCAAGTAGGGCGGGGTTCGTATGCACATCAATCCTTTCTTTCCGCGTTGTTCTCATTGATGGGACGAGTTCATCGATCCATCTACCACGTTCAATTAAAATGCATATATAATAAAGAATAACTTTTTTTCTTCTAGTTAGTGATTTAAATTAAATTAATCCGACTGAAATCAAATAAATTCTATTTAAATTAAAAAAAAAAAGAATTGTGACTTTGTTTCTACTTTGCAGCAAACGTGCGGGGAGCGTAGTCACGTGTTTCGTTCGCAGCGCCTGATTGGCTGGGATGGCTGGTACCGTCCGCTGCGCTTCATCGCGAGGTGAAACGGAGTTAGGCCGGAAAGTGTGCCAGGAAATGACGACGCCTCGTAGAACCCGATATGTCGCAGACACACTGGCAACTCGACGCCCAGTGTAGTCGTCACCACTACAAACGACGGGAACCCCATCAAAAAGGAACGGACGACCATGAATAGTATGGCTCTGCGACGCTGCGTGTTGGCCATCAGTGACGAAGAGTAAGTGTCTGTCTGTGGAGGCGGGGATCTCTAATTCTGCGTTGGATGCCTCGGGGAAACGGGATCTTGAGGTAAGGATGGGAATTCAGGGATGCTTTCTCGCTTCTGAAAGTAGCTGCGAAAGAAGTCGCTCTATTTAATAATTACTCCCAGACTGCATGCATCTAAATCGGGTTCCAGATGGTCAACTCGTCCTTCCAATTCGCAGGTCAATCGGAGACAATATGTCGTCGGTAGTAAAAAACACCTCGACACTAAGAAAATATAGTAAGAGTGCAGGCGAGCTGGTGAATATTAACCGTGGTGAATTAACCTGAGACTGGTGGTGGAAGAGAAACATTAAAACGTAGGAGGGACAGAAAATAGACAGGACTACGTCGTGACCGTCCGGTCTATCTTCTGTCCCTCCCACGTTTTGATGTTTCTCGCAGTCTCAGGTTAATTCAACCTTGATGCTATTTATGTTTTTCTTGGGGGAAATTTATTTAACCTGATCAGGAAGCGAGCCACTCTACGCGAGCCAGATTTATTATAATTTGGTTCGATTTGACTCTCACTGATTATTTGTTTTGATAAGAAAACCAAATATAAGCTCATGACAGCGGAACCGTTTGAATTGCGTTCTCAATGAAAAACGCTATTGCGAACGAAAACGGATTGAAGACCTCGAAGTGCAAAGGCAAACTGTAAATCTCGAGCTCAGAGAGGACCTCTGAAAATAACAGTACTTCCCAGAGAGCCAAGTTTTGCTGCCTCCCCCGCTCCGAGATGATCAGTTTGTCAGTGCAGTTCGTCTGCTCAACACATTCCCAAAGCAACGTTGGCAAGAGACGACATTATAACATGATGGAGGAGTAATGTAATAGTCAGCAAGTAACTACGACGATGCATGCACCCTAATGTCATCTGAGGTTGACGTGTTTTCTCTTCCGTTCATTATTTTTTAGAGACGAGACTGAAGACAAGCCTGTGGTTGTAGGAGTGACCCAAAGAAAGATGCGAGCCAGTCGTCTGTTGAGACCGTAAGTGGAAGTTAAATCATAATTGGCACCTTCGAGCATTTTGTTTACAATGATTCTGTAGGGTACGTTCTCACATTTTTGCATTACTTTTCATACCAGTAAAAACGTTTTTTTTTTTTTTTTTTTTTTTTTGTGAACAGCTCTTTAATTTCGTTTCAGCATTTGGTAAAAAGCGAAAGCTATGGCCTCCTCAGGCCAGTCAGAACTTTGGAGCGAAGCACCTGGCAGATCTTCCGCCACACTTTGGAGTGCGCGCTACAAAAATAAGGTGTCACGTGCCGTTCGCTCCAACGCGCCGATTGGCTCCCTCGGGCCATAACTTTCGCTGTTTACAAAGTTATCGCCCCCGTATCAATCTCAAGGCGATAAGCGGCTGCTGTGTGTTCTCGCTATCTTTTAACTTTGACCGCTTCCGTAATCGGAATATACTTATATCTATGCAGAATGCGGCAGTCATATCTCCGTTGCCTTCAACCAAGAGCTTTCTAACCTTCTCTGGCGGCATGGAGTAGAGAGTATAATAGTTCACACAGTTCACACCACTGCGGTTCACACTTGACCTCGTCTTATTTGCAGCTGCAGCATGGAAGGTTCGGACGCGGAAGCCGCCGCCAGCAAGCATTTCCACGACGCCGTCAGGGCAGGCGACGTCACCACCGTCACAACACTTCTAGCCACCGGACTCGTGGACCCCGACGACCCGAATCGGGATGGTGGCGGGGGCACGGCCATTCTCGAAGCCGCCCGCCACAACCGACCAGAAGTTGCAGCCGCTCTTCTGGACGCCGGGTGTGACCCTAGCCTCGGAGACAACAGTGGCTGGACCGCCATGCACGAAGTCTTCAAGAGCCCCAATGTTGCCAGGCTTCTGCTGCAATCACTTACCGCTCGCTGGGACGTTGTCGATTCAGCGGGTGGCTTGACGCCGCTTCACGTGATGGTGAAGAGTGCCGTGTCTACGAATGTGACACCGACTGCTTCGCAGCTGGAGGTCTTGAAAGAGGTGGCGCGGATGTCCAACGTCGGAGCGGTCACGTGCACGAAAGACACCGCGCTGCATCTGGCGTCCTCCGGTCGCCATGACCGCCCTGAGGTGGTTCGGGTCGTGCTGGACGCGGTGCCAACGATGACGTTGTGTAATGCTCAAAACGACCGAGGGGAGACACCTCTGCATCTTGCTGTTGTGAACGGGAACTACGAGACAGCGTTGGCCCTACTTGAGCACGTCGAAGTCCTCCGAAGAGGAAGGAGTGGCGGCTTGAGGCGGACGAAGGGGAAGCTGGTCTTATCAACCGTTCCGGAAAGAGACAGCGTAGAGAACGACATTCGAGGTAAGAGAAGCATTACAAAACCCAAGCACAAGAGCCTAAATGAGGTCGAACGAGACGGGTGCAAGTCTCCGGACGAAGGACTGAGGAACCGGCAAGACAAAGGAAACGGACGCGAAATCACAAGTCAACATGCATATAGACCATACGGTGATCAAGTCAAAGAACGAGATGATGACCGAGATCAAGAGATCCTTGAACATGAGGCTAGACAGGACAGACTTCAACAAGCAGCTCAAGGCAAGCAACCGGAGATCACGCAAGACCAGAATGACGCGATCCAGCGTCAAAACGGAGCGGAGATACCTTCAGATAAGAGTACTGACGAAGAGCACGGGAACAAGCATCAAGATCGCCCGAATCACCAAGAAGCCGGTGATAGTAATGACTCAGAAATAACGATAACAGTTCAAGACGTGGATGATGCTACCCAGGGCGTGTCGTCTCATGACCAGGACGAAAAGACGACTCACAACGAAACACATTGCGACGCTCAGAATGCCGACCAAAACGGAAATGCTCCCAACGGAACCGGAACAGCCGTAGCTCGCATCGAGGTAGACCTGTGCGACCGCTTTGGTCAGACAGTTCTTCATTACTGCGCGGCGAGGAACGCCACCAGCGTCCTTGAACCCCTGCTGAGGAACAGCGGCGTCTGCGACGTTCAAGACCTGCAAGGGGACACGGCTTTGCATGTAGCAGCCCGCAGGGGACACGACCGCTCTTTGGCGCTGCTCCTACAGTTCGGTGCCGACCCTAGCATAAGGAACAATGACGGCAGGACCGCGTTGGATTTGGCCGTGGCTGCGGGTTTCGCGGACGCCACGAAGGTGCTGTACGAGAACGCGACGGAGCCCGTGCTCCGCAATGCGGACGCTCTGCGTAGGCAAGACTCAGTGCGTCGCTGCACGCGGATCGGGAGGATATTCCTGGCGGATGAAGTGCCCAATCAGTCCAGTGCGACAAAGCAGCTGTAAGACGTAAAAATAAGCTCAAAAATCCTTGCCTTTTTTAACTTTTTTTTTCATCACCAAGCTGTGAACGTGTTGTGTGCACAAAAGTAAAGAATATTCGTTTTGTCGATGGTTGTTCAGTCATTTTAGCCTCCGGAATAACTATATACGCCCTCCAATTTTAAAGGCGTAATGTGGATTTAAATTAATTAAATTAGTTCCTATTCACTCCCTCGTAGATGTTACTCTCGTCAACTCGTCCTGTGCGAGCTTTCCAAGCTCTTTCCTTGTCCAATTATCCGTTCTATTTTCCTTCCTCCTCTTGGGTTGGGACGTTGTATGTCGCTGTCGCTATCAAAATAGGGGGTTACTGACGAGGACAAAAGCGGAAGAAATCACAAGAAGCGTCCTTAGATACACTCTTTTACTTATGTGAGAGGAGGAAAACTGTTGGTTGCGCAAAGTATTTATGACCTAGACCATTGGACCATGGCAGCGTAGCAATGACTTTAGTTCAGTGACAGGGTAGTGGTCCTTGGTGCTTCGTCAGGCGACTCGTTTGCCTAAATGTGAGCCAAGGACCTTTAGAAGGATGGCTTTTCCGAGGTAAATTGAACTGATTTTTTGACCAATTAAGTGATGCTAATCAAACCTTGACGAGGAAGAATTTCAATAGCAACTGTCCTTTGTTTTTTCTCACTTCAACAGAAGCATCTCGTCACAAAAAAAGTTCATGAAAGTTTTTTGATGTAAAGTAATCATATATGTTATTTTTTAGATCCTGTTTTGTTTTAATCATTTATGGGTATGCGGTCCTGGACCGTTACGATAAAACCGGTGCATAGCAATAGAGAGTTTTAGAATAGCGTAAAGACCCTTGCGTCAGCACTGCGTACAACGCACGCTAGCTGTCGACGTAACGTAACGGAGCGCGTTGAACGCGCACTTTTAGTATAGCGGAAGGCAAACGCATCTAGATGTGCTCCTGCGAACTGCCAATTTAACACCGCGAATCTCCTCGCTTTGCTACGAAGTGCGTGAATCTCTTTCCAGTTGTCTGTTGTGAACATGCTTTGTCTTTTTTTTTTTTTTTTTTTTTTAGGGCTGTGCGACCAGCAGTTCGATCTATGGCATGCTCCAGTGTGTTGTGGGATCCCTACTATCTTATGTTGGCCTCGTCATTTGCTTGGAAGTGTGCAAGCAATACGTCGCACCGCTCGCGTACCGACCGCACGGTAAACACCTTTTTGGCTTCGACGGCGTCGCCAACGTTCTTGGCTACGGACACCCATCTTTCTGGGCGCTCGAAAGGGTTCGTCGCGTTGATTTCTTTGAGGAGGCTGTGGGTCGCCTGTCAATACCGCCCGATCAGGCCGAGTTCCACTCGCTCCGAGGAAGTCACACGGGGAAGCGCTACCATTGGGAGAAGGGTTTATCTGTACTTAAGTTCAGAGTCTGACGAAGAGGAGGGCCAAGGCTGTCTAGTGGTCCGTGTCTTCAGTTGGAGGCCTTGCTCGGCACCGGCTCTTTCGTCTGTCTCCAGCTCCGAACTCCGCGTGTCCTCGCCCGCCACAAGCCTCGCCCCTTTCCCCTTCTTCTTTCTCTTTCTTCCACAAAGTTAAGGTCATCATCTTCAATGGTGAAGCGAACCTGTACAACGCGCGTAGCACTTTCACTGGTTTGCCTCACCACCGCCATTTTTCAAACTGGAGTAGTCTCGCGCTTTCCCGTGCACGACGAGAGCAACGAGAATGGCACGCAGCGGACCGCTACGTACGCTCGCAAAAAGCGATAGCGAGCGTACGTACGCATAGCTCGCTGCGGTACGTACGTATGGCTCATGCGCAGTGTGGAGGACGCAGCGTTAACGCTAACGTAGGGGGCTTGCGTTTGCTCTTTTACGTATTACTAAAGCTCTCTAATAATAACAATATAACGAGTGAAGTGAAAAATGGGCTTCGACCGCACACGCGCCACCGAAGCACGACGGAAGGTGCGTCAGGCTCGGCACCGGAATGGAACTCACGCATTAATGGAGGCGTCGCTCAAGGCGACACGTTCGTGCTTGTGCACGTGCTTTCATGGCCCGAGTGCTTGCGCAAGGAGTAGTGCCTTGACTGTAGAAGGGCAGGTTTCAAGGCAAAGAGCGTGTCCTAGCTCGCACCTGGAGCTTTTGCTGCCCTGTCAACAGACCGATTTCACCAGCCGGTTTGGCTACGCCATTGCTGTCACGATGTAACGAGGGAACTTGCTTTCTTCGCGTGCGACAACCTCGGCTGCAGCTCTGCGCGTGCAGAAAACGAGACGGCTCGAGCCGCGGTCGCATTACACAGTGCCGCCGAGAGAGTTTGGCCATACATTGGTTTGAATAGGCGAGCATCTCGGGGCCAACCACAGGCCGCGAAACAGCCCCTAGCGGTGGTCGTGTGCTCTAAATTTGTGACACGACTATAGGGAGTATTCACTGGCGGCCATAGCTGTGTGCTCGGCTGCGGAGCGCGTGCTGAACGCGAGCTTCCACAGTTCTTTCGCCACGTGCACTCCGCACCACTAAGATTGCCGGTCTTGGCAGCTTATTAATGCGAGCTCGTTCTGAGCATGCGCTCTAAACAGTGACCTCAAATATGGCGGCCAGTGAATACCTCCTATAGAGCTTTCCAGAAAAGAGCGTGTGGTCGGTACCATTTTGAGTGTTCGTGCGTATGGCGCGCGCTTTGCTCGCTTTCCGAAGCGACAAACACGCACGTGCTGGACTGTGAAGATCGCACGCTGGACTGTGATTTTGTAAACATTGGAAAGGTCGATACTTCGTTTCACCTTATGTGCGAGCGAAGGCAAAACTGGAAGCGCGAGCACGGAAGGTCCGTGCGTTCAGGCTTTGCTCGAGCGCGCGAGCCGGGGAGAAATGCAAAAAGCACTGGTCTCGCGCTTCTAGCTTTGGCTTCGCTCGCGGATAAAGTGAAGCGAAGTATAATTTGAGCCGTGCCGAGCGGAACTCCGCGTCTCAAGACGCTCGCGCACCCCACCCTTTGCACTGCTTTCTTTCAGCCAGTCTCAGGACGCTGTTCTAGCAGTGCAGACAAAGGCATGGGCACGAGCACGTGGCTTTGGAAAGTGCCTCCTATGCACGAGGTCTCGTACAAACAAAAGCGTTTCGCTGAGCTAGGCTCACGCGCCTGTGCCTTTGTCTTCACTGCAGACATTTGTGAGATGGAGTAGAGGTCTCCTGATTGGTCGACGCTGTGTCACAAATTTAGTTTACGCTCTAAGCGTGGGGGGAATATTCGGCGCTGGCGGCGGCCTTTGCTTCGCCTATTGTCCAAACTCTCCTAATATACGGCTCTGGTGCCGCCGGCTGCTGCCTGCCCCCTACGGATTGGAGTTATGGCGACGTCACGCATGCGCAGAGTGCTTATCGGTCTCAGAGGAGAAAGAAACCTAAAAAAAAAAAAAAAATGCGCGTGTCAGTTTTTTTTTTTTTTTTTTAATTGGCGGCATAGTGTTGGCATGGTTTGCTGAGCAGCAAAGAAGAAGAGGTCAAGTTCTTTTTGGGGAAATTCTCGCTCTGTCCTCTAGGCGTTCATACCTGCCCGTCAAGGAGACGACGATGTCCAGTGTCCTTCGGAAGACCTCGGCGATCCTGAGGGCCCCTGCCATGCAAGCTCGCCACAGCTCTGTGACGCGGTACATCGGCACGCCTCCCCTGGTCCGCGTCTCGACTGCCGAGAAGTTGGTGCACATCTCGGTGATCGCCGGGGCCATCCTCGCGTCTCCGGCATGGTTCTTCCTCAACTTACGGGACTACAAGAAGAAGGAGTGAACGCCCTTCGCCAACACCTATCGCAGTGCAAGTAAGTGACGATGACATCAGGGCGCTGGCAAACAAAACAAACCGTGTGATTATTTTTTTTTGTTGCATGTTTAAACATGGTGCGCAGGTAATTTCATTCCGCACTGGTGGCGGTTAGCTTGTATGGGCGAGCACTTTTGTTAAATCCTTGGAATAAACCCCTTTCGAAAGTGTGCCCTCTGTTGGAAGCTGTGAAACCCCTGCACGATGGTGGACACAAAATACAATGCCAATTCTGGAACCCTAGAAGCTCCACGTCTTCATTTCCTGCTTATGTAGTTTTGGAATCTCGCGTTCTGTGATGTCGATCGTTATCCGCCATTGTGCAGCGCTACGGATATTTGGAAAAATGGGCACGTGACTTTCGAAAGAGGTCTATGCACGTTTCCACTGTTTACGAAAATCACAGTCCACACGTGCTAAATCACAGTCCAGCCAAAATTATCCAAGCTTCAAGAAGAATCCAGGGATTGGTGTTCCACGCGCCACACGCGCATGCCTTGCCGTATAAAAGATGCGAAGTAAGTAACAAAATAAAGCGTTGATGAACGCGCATGCCAGATGCAATAGACCGATATCATCAAGCGTTCCACGCATGCGTGACGTCTCCATAACTGTAGTTCATAGGAGGCAGACGCCAGTTCACGAGACAGCTCATGCCGCCTCCTGCTCTGCTCGCGAAAACCTCCAGTGGGGTTGTCGCGCGTGCAGAAAGACTGCAGCTCCCACGATGCATGGCGGCAGCGGTGGCGTACTCAAACTAGCTGGTGAGATCGGTCTATTTGTTTAAGGCATCTGCTTTAGAAAAGTTACTACTGCTGAAGCCAACACGTGCGGCGCGTAGATCAATCCCTACATTCTCCTTGATGCTTGGGTAATTTAGCGATAGGTCAATTGCGGTCAGCCAGAAAGTGCGTGAGCATAACACAAGCACAGCGATGAATGCGCCCTCATACGCTCCCTGGACGCCGTATTTGAGGGCGCTGTTTAGAGCGTATGCTCAGAACGAGCTCATATTAATAGGCGGCCAAGACCGGCAATCTTGATGGTGCGGAATGCACGTTGCAAAATAACTGCGGAAGCTTGCCTTCAGCACGCGCTCAGCAGCCGCGCACACAGCTATGGCTGCCAGTGTATACTATAGAAAGTATTCACTGGCGGCCATAGCTGTGTGCACGACTGCTGAGCGCGTGCTGATGGCGAGCTTCCACAGTTCTTTTGTAACGTGCATTCCGCACCCTCAAGATTGCCGGTCTTAGCAGCTTATTAATGTGGGCTCGTTCAGAGCATGCGCTCTAGACATCACCCACAAATATGGCGCCCAGTGAATACTCGCCCATTGAATACTCCTTATAGGGAGTATTCACTGGGCGCCATATTTGTGGGTGATATTCACTGGGCGCCATATTTGTGGGTGATGTCTAGAGCGCATGCTCTGAACGAGCCCACATTAATAAGCTGCTAAGACCGGCAATCTTGAGGGTGCGGAATGCACGTTACAAAAGAACTGTGGAAGCTCGCCATCAGCACGCGCTCAGCAGTCGTACACACAGCTATGGCCGCCAGTGAATACTTCCTATTGGGGACGTGCGCGACCGAAAGCGTCGCTGTGGTCGGCCTTCGACGATTGGCCGAACGCTGACTATGACGTCAGAAAAGGATTTATCATCGACGGAAATGAGAGGAATGAAATAACTTTAATTTTGACGGTGTTGGCAGTGTTCCTTTGAGAGCGCAATGATTTCAAGCTTCCACCATGCTAATAACAAACACCATCGAACTTGTTGTTTGCAAGGTAATGACGTCACAAGGGGGAACCATAGGAGGGCGCCACCAAAACATCTCGCCGCTAATAGCGGGCATTCACTGGATGCCATATTTGAGTGTGCCCCTCATTGACATGCTCAGAACGACCTTACACTTATAAAAGCTGCCAAGACTCTTGATGGTGTGAAACACACGTTGCACAAGCACGGCGGAAGTTCACCATCAGCTCATGAGAAGTGAACTCGGCTATTTGCCGCCAGTGAATGCCATACACCATTCTAATACATATTTACAAATCCTCAGCCCAGCAAGCGCATGTTCGCCGCTTCCGAAAGCCAACAAGTCACGCGCCATGCACGAACATTGAAAACCGACCAGAAGACCCCCCCCCCCCCCCCCCCCCCCCCCCTTTTTTTTTTGAAAGGTCTACATACTTTGTTGGTCCTCAAACTGAAACTGTAGTACAGTGTACTAGAACATTCTAGTACACTATAACTGTAGCCAAGGCTGCAAGCGTGAGAGCACGAGACCGCGGCTTCGTAACGTTCTTTCAAAGAGTGAGCGCACGCGCCAGAAAACCACTTCTCAAAGCAAGAAACGCGGGCCAGCTCGCGATGTAGGGAGTGCTCACTGGAGGGCATAGCGGAGTCTACGGCTGCTGAGCACGAGCCAACGTTGCTAAAACATCTAGTGGGAAAGGACACCCGTGAAACCCAAAGCGCTCGCGTCCACCGAGATTAAGCTAAATACGATAACAGCGCCGCCCTTTGGTGACAAGTCAGAACATGGAAGTTGATTAATATAGCTACTGCGAAATGGCACTGCGAGATGGCGCCACCGGCCCTTCCGCGACTCGACCAGTAGCGCAATCTAGAATGCCATCTCTCGGCGACTAGCGGCAAACGCCCGGGGGTTCCGTCTCTGGTCACAAATGCATGGGGAACGTGAGAAAATCGCTGTTTCTTGATTATTTTGGTGATGTACGGAACGACAATAGTTTTTGACATAATAAAGGAACAGTTTACAATACTTTGCGCTAAGTATTGTGCCATGCAATAACTTAATTATTTTTTTTTAAAATTGCTTGAGCGGCATCATGCAGCAGACGACGCGGCAACGTCACACCGTTCACATGACCCGCTCCGGCCAATCCATAAAGCCCATCTCCGCTGCGTAAAACAATCGTCTGCTTCTAACGCCATTGCCTTGGAAATTGCCTTCTCAAACTTTTCACACACATACAATATTATTAAAACTTTGATAAAGTGTTTAGTGCTTTACCAAGTTCACGACAGACTAGTTTCGAAAAGTGTAAACTAGGCGTCTATTTTTTAATCAGCCGTGTTGCGTCGATCTCCATGCATTCTCCCATAGGGCGGGCCGCCTCCTGGAACCCTGAGTACCACGTGACTCGCGCCGAGCTGTTCTGTCGGCCATGTTGTCGGTGAAACACGCGGATCAAAGGATTGCGCTACTCTGCTCCGTAGGAGCTATATAGTGCTCTACCTGAACCAACATGTGCAGCCGTGCAGTTACCGGAGTGGCCGCTGCAGGAGAGATGGCGGCGTTCCGATCACCTTTAGTTCGGTTCTCGAGTGCGGATCGGAACCACTTTTTCAAAGCAGGCTCTATGGCAGTTTCCCAACTGAGTTGTTCAAGTAACGTTGGCACGCGCTGACGGTGAGTTTTCACAGTGCTTCTACAATATATATACATTTAACACCCTCAAGAATTGCGGCTCCGACGTCACGTCACTGTGGTGGCGCTGCTGTCCGCTTGGCGCGTAATTGCATATCTCTCCATACTCCCCCCCCCCCCCCCCTCCTTTGCTTGTTATCTTCTCTCTCTTTTTTTCTTCCTTTCGTTTTTTTTTTATGTACGTACGTATATAGTATTCCCATTTTAGACCAATGTGTCGATTTGAGATCTCTGCCGACGACCTTTATGTGATAAACTTCGGTTAGTGTGATACCCGCTGTTGTCCCTATACCCCAGGGGCCTCCGAGTTCCGACCCTCGGGCAAGGTCCGGCCCGCAACCCGTTGCTACCAGAGCAAAAAATAAACACTCCTAAAAAAAAAAAATGGCGCCGCGACATGCATCAAAAGTTGAAACGAACATATCAGAAAGAATGAGAAAAAACTGTACTGTTGTGGGAATATTCGAATTTTCGAATAGTGGTTTCGAATAATACGCTATTGGACATTTGCTTCGAAATGAACTCTGATATTAGTATTCTTCGAGGTGTTGACCGCAGCGTGTTAGCCCCGTTGAGCGCGCTTCTTACCGAGCACTCGTGCAGTGCGGAAAAGCAACGCCTGCGGAGCTCGATCGATTCCGTGGGTATTGCTTCTCCGCACTACATCGGTGCTCGGTAAGAAGCGCACTCAATGGGGGTAACCTACCGCGCTCAATACTTTTTTTTTTTTTTTTTCATTGGACACGATGTGCAGCATACAATAGCAATGTCAATAGACCCTTTCCGGAATTTAGCGCCATCTGGTGACTCAAATGGCAGTTTAACTTTTACCGTACTAATGGCGGCAATGAACCTGTGGTATGCAGTATTTTATGGGGCACCGTCACTTTCGCAAGTCAACGGTAAACGAGAACGCGCGCTTCACTGAACATTTCTTTTCCAATCTCTTTCAGTGTCGATGGCGAAAAAGATGCAACCAGTCGGAACGAAACGCCAGCCCAGCTTGATAAAATTCTATACATCAAGGGGCTTTGAAGCCGAGTGTGTGCTACTAAAAGATGGACCGGGCCCGAGTTAGAAATGAACGCTTACGCAGCTGTTCTATTCAATTCCTGCTTCACGCCGCGCTAACGTATAAAATGTCTAGGCATCGAATCATCTGCTTAGGAGCATCTTCAACTTCTTCCTTCATCACTAAACAGAAGGCCGCCATTAGTATAGCACATATGCTATTTTTCAGATGATGATAGTGATCAACGTTGCCAGACTGAATTCCGGAAAGGGTCTATATTCACACGAATCACTCAAACAACTCGTTGGCTAACTAAAAATCTTTAATATTTTTAAACGATTCAAACAAGTGCGTCCAATCCGGCGCGGTATCGAGAGTCCTGCAGTCCACAGACTGGACCAGCGTTATCACGTCAATAAAGTGAATACGTGCCGGTTTAATGCGCAGCTCTGCATGACGCGTTTCCATCCGGGTTTTCCATAGGCTAAACAAAACAAGGACCATAAATAACACGACTTTGGTTTGGGCTAGTTGGTTCTTACTTGACATGATTAAAATAGCGCAAATTTGACAAGGACAACAAAGAAGGCACACGTACAACAGGACTGGCGCATGGGGACCGTGTTCCCCTTCTCGACTGGAAGGAAACGAATTGTTTCGTGGGTTATAACCAAATCATTTTTCAACGTCCTCCGTAAATATCCAAAGCAAAACAAAAAAAGAAATACCGCATCCCAACAATAAATGAAAATGCGCTCGATTGTTTCTGGCGTCTTACACAGGAGACAATCAATCGACCAGGGAACAAATAACCTTTTTTTTTTTTTCAACCATGGTTTCACAGGTGACGTACCAATATATAGTTTAGAGAGAAAAAAAAAAGACTTGACAACGGGCGGGACAGACATTGTTTTGACGTGACACAGCACATTTGTTTCCGGGCGAAGGCTATACACGCTACAGAAGCGCGGGAAAAAAATTAAACAAATCTCGTGACTTTTTTTTTTTTTGACACTGCCAATTAGTTATTACGTAGAAAATGGCGCTTGTAAAAATAAGCCAGCATCCTTCGCTTTTTTCGAAAACCCGAGCATAGTGAGAGCTTCACCACAATCACTGGTCATTAACATGGCAGGCGCCAGTTTTATCTGAATAACAGTGCGCAGAATAGAGTGGTTCTGTTCGCGCAGAAAACAAAGAAGCGTGAAACTAACTGGCTAACAAACAAGTGCGCGAGTCCCAGTCCCCCGGAAATGACGCGGCGGAAGAAGTTGTCTTTTCGCATCCACTTCCAGCTGGATTTCCAGACAAAAGTAGCAAAAGCTCTATGAAACGTTTCATTGGTTATTTATTTATTTATCCGTTTTATTTTCATACTCTCAAGGCGCGGACGCTCTACAGAAAGGAGTGGGTGGTACAGATGAAATCGTTGACAAGCTTCATGAAATATGTGGCGTCATTGATGGACACGATGGAGGCAGGGAGGTGGTTCCAAGAGTGAGATGTTCTTGGAATAAAAGGGTCAAAATAGATGCTCGTATGACATGTTGGCGTGCCAACCTTACACTGGTGGCCGTTGCGAGGTGACTCCCAAGGGTCATGCTAACGCATTCCCTAAGGATCCACCAATGGATCTTTCTTTATTTTTTTCCGGCGAAGCGCCGAGCCCGCTTCGCCCCAGCCTATGTCGCACGCAGACCCGCGTCGGCTTGCGGCTTCTTGCGCTGCATTTCGGCCAGCCAAGGTAGGCGCTTCTTCCGCTCCTCTTGTCTCGTTCGCCCGCCCTGCAGGACTAGCAGGACGTTCCTTCCGCTATTTACCGGTTTCCCGCGCGCGCATTGGCTCCCGCCCCGTGACGTGCCCCCCCCCCCCCCCCCCCCTCGCCTTTATCCTTCACTAACCTCCTCCTCTCTACGCGGCGCGCTTCGCTTTTTCACTGTTTATGTCCGCAGATGGACGGCGTCAGCTTTTCCCTGTCGTGGATACTATAGACCTTTCCAATGTTTACAAAATCACAGTCCAGCGTGCGATCTTCACAGCCCAGCACGTGCGTGTTCGTCGCTTCGGAAAGCGAGCAAAGCACGCGCCAAACGCACGAACGCTCACAATGGCACCGGCCACAAGCTCGTTTTTGGAAAGGTCTATAGTCGGATGCAACCTAAGAACAGTCTTTTAGCTCCACCCACAAGCGCATTGCGCCCATCTGAAGTGCCTCCGCCGTCGAGAAAGTAGTTCGCTAGCAACGTTGCATTTTCTGCCTCCAGTAAACGTGTCTTAAACTACTACAATATTTATTTAATTCATTCAGGACGTTTAAATAAGTTAGAATACGTTTTTGTCAACGAAATAGCTGTTTAGTAAAGAAAGAAAGTCATGTCCAATGTACCGTCTTCCCAATTCAGTTTCTGTCCAAGATACTGTCTAACATACCGTCTTCCAGCGCCTTCGATTGAGGGAAAGCGGCGAAAACGAAACCAACCTTTCTCTCGCCAAAATTATAAATAACAAAGCACTTATAGTTCCTGCAAATAATAAATATTTAGTGATTTACTTAGTTTTGTGGGCTTTGCGCACGAAATGTGTGCCTTTATTTTGTTGGATGAATAGAACACAAGAATAATTATACTTTTCGGGTTTTGACAAATCGGCACCTTCCCAAGTCATCGACACCACCACCGCGCCCCGCTAGAGTGCCTTCATACACACGCGCGCTTTTGCTTGAGTGGTGACATCTCAGCCATTTTTACGCCCAATCGTTTTTTTATGCATTTTGAAGTACGCGCAATCCGGTGTCAATCAGCTCGAGCGCGTAGCTTTGGCTAATGCATAGACGCCATTTTTAGCGCCCAGGTCACGCAACGAGTGCGCGAGAGCGTCACGCGCTGAACATTCAGTGCAACAATGGATGTCTTCACCCTGAGACAGACAGACATGTAGGCACCCTACGCCCCGCTCTCTTTGTCTTCCGCCATGGATCCCACTGAGGTGCACGGCAATCTCAGCTCACCCTGCGGAAACCACAGCGAATTGAAGCAGCGGTGCCGGTACTATGTTGAGTAGCAACGTGGGGCAGAGGCGACAGAAATCCAACGAAGCAGACGACGTCCGGCGTAGCTTCTCACCTCTCAGCAGTGCTAAGCCTCGCGCCCGCTTCGAAATTTTCGTTGGCGATAGCGTCGCTGGATTCTCACGTTGTCGCGCAAAAACTGCTGCAAACGCAAGCCGATACCATTAAGATTTCGTGGCGTAACCTCGGGCACGTAAAACACGGTGCAAAAAAGCAGAATAATTGTCACGAGAAACTAGCGTCGCGTTGCTAAGGCCAGCAGCCATGTTGAGCTTTATTTTTCAAAAGGATCGCGATTGGTCCACGGAATCGTGACGTCATGAAAACGATTGGCTGGCGTTTCTCGGCGTAGGAATACATTTTCCTCTGAGAGGCATTTCCGGTTTTTTCTTAGCTTGCAATCAACTATAATGCGAACGCATTAAAAGAAAGTAGTCCGCTCACTCGCCCAATGCGACAGCAGCGAAATGCCTTTTCGACGAAAGCGGGGCAAAGGTACTTTAAAGCATGCCCCCCAACTCACTAAAAAAACACGTTTGTAAGAAAAAGAAAACCGAACATAAATGACAAAAGAACATCTACGTGTTGTCCGCGGTGTGTTGTTGTATCGCGGCAACAGGCGGCAAAATACGAAGGCGCCACCAGACGCGGCCGATAAGGCGAAAAGGCACATTGACGTTTAGACCCATGTTGTTGTAAAAAAAAAAAAAAAAACTATCTCAAAACTTCGGTCTAAAAACATGCTTTTCGTACAAGGCTCGTCAAATTATGAGGCGCTGGAGAAATGCAGCATTCTGCGTTAATTCCTTAATTCGAAGTCTTTTTGTTCGCCTTCCGCCCATAGAAAAGCATGCGGGAAGGGCCTTAGAACGCTCCTGATATCGCTGCGCCTCAGCGTTCTTCCGAAACATAAAGTTCGTCTGCTTTCCTCACTGTGGCTTTCCTCACCGACACCATGGCAGTGTGGCTGTGGAGCGTGGCAGCGGATGCTGCTTTCTTGTTCCCGTGGAGAGCCGTGACGCTAAAACCCTGCAAGGGCTAATAGCCGAGCGGGTCCGCCCTGGAACAAGCATAATCACTGACTGTTGGGCTGGCTATCGCAAGCTTGCAGATGACGCTAGCTTCACGCACCTCACCGTCAACCACAAGCTCCACTTTGTCGACCCGAACACTGGTGCGCACACCAATACGGTGGAGGGCACCTGGGCCCACGTCAAAAACTCTCTTCCATCTGGACGGCGCGAGAGCCACCATTTCACTGGTCACCTTGCAAAGTTCATGTTTGGAGGAGAGAGAAGGCGCGCGGAAACACTGATAGATTCCAGTCGTTCGTCGCCGCGGCAGCCAAAATCTACAGCCCCGATGCAGCAGACAGGGACTTTCCCTATAGTGCGGAGGACGAGGATTCTGACGGCCAAGGTGACTTCGAGTGATCCGCTGCGCTGAGCCCGTCGCCCGCCTGCGTGCATAAAGACGACTTATTTGCCAACCTTTTGTCAAGTGCTCGTTACGTCAGTTATAGGTTCTGGTAGCGGTCTAAACGGCCCTTTTCAAGGCCCCCATATTTTGCAAACGGAGCTGTTTTCTGAATGCGGCACCCCGTGTCCCTGTAAAAAAGTTCACAGGGAAGACCCAGCAAAGGTATGTGATCCCCAACTTGGATATCGCGTGTTATGATTCAAATAAAAATTGTTCTTGCTTATTTCGCGCCTTTGATCCAAATAAATGCCGCCGTTGCAGTCGTTCCGCGGTGCTGTTGCTTGCTCAATCGCCGTCGGCGTGTCTCAGCTTCGTCGTCTTTGCCAGCGGCGCATCGGCGAAGGCGCTCGATCTGACACACCGCGTTCGGCTTTGGCTAGCATGACGGCGTTCGTAAAATGGCGTCAGCTGTTGCTGGCTTCACGCGGCGGTACCGTGCGTGCTTCCATTCCTTCGGCGTTCGTTGCCATGGTGACGGCGAGGAAGCAGACGAACTTTATGTTGCGGAAGAACGCTGCGGCGCAGCGATACCAGGTGCGTTCTAAGGCCCTTCCCGTATGCTTTTCAACGGCGGAAGGCGAACAAAAAGAGTTCGAGATAAGGAAAGGCTGCATTTCTCCAGCGCCTCATAATTTGACGAGCCTTACATAAAAAACGCGTTTTTTTAGCCATCCCGCGTCCTGTTTTTTTTTATCCGTAACATGGGTCTAAAGTATCAAAGTGCCGGCGAAGAAGCTTCAGCGACCGACGACCGCGGACTCAGAAGCGCCTGGCCGCCGGCTTACTGAGCGCCAGCCTGGCTCCACGGTAGCTCTCTACTTGGGTGTTGTTTCAACTCTACGGGGGGGGGGGGGGGGGGGGGGGGGACGAGGAGGGCAAGAAGTGAGCTATTTTTGTTTTTTGTTAGGGGACGGCCAAACCAGCATCAAGCAAGCCTCGTACTCTTTTTCTTTTGTTTAAACAATCCTTTTTTCTGTTTTTCTGTGTTCAATACACTCACTGTCTTCGTCCCCTTCAAATTCGACATTCGAGACACGAAGGAGGAAGTTGGGACGTTGCATGTGTAGTAGAAAACTGGGTGGTTTATTTAGGAAAACTTAAAATAACGTAAATTGATACAAACTCGGAACTGGGGTGCCAGCCGGACACCCATTCGACCACCTCGGTAGTCTCGGTATTAATAAAATATGGCGGATGCTCAAAAGGGGTGATGTCCATCACGCTAATGCTGACGCTAACACATGTGAGTACTGTTCCAGCAGTATCACAAACGAAAACGATAGTAATTGCTACTTTAGTACTAGGACTGAGTGATATGCTTAGAGTAATGTTTGCTACCAAACCCAACAAGATGACAAAACTAAATTAAGCGCACTCGTATATTTATTCGGCTGCTCCTGTATCGAGAGCTTGACTTGCTGCTGCTGCACTGCACATCGATTTATTTCGAATAATCATTTACTAGACGAAATCGCATTTGTAACTTGGCAATGCGTGTTTCCGAGGACAGGGGGGGGGGGGACTTGACAGCCCCCCCCCCCCCCCCCCCCGGAAAATTGAAAACTTTCCGCTTATGGCGTGTACTAATGTCTTCAATGCGTCTTGTTGTCTCCTGCAGTTGGTGCTGCAGTCTGACAACCTTGGGGACCCTTGCGGGACGAAGCAGACCGGAATAGACAACCTCGAGCGCACTCACATATCGAATAGCAATAAAACTCCGTCTTGCTCGTTTTGCTTTGTTTGGTGCTTTCGTGCGCAAGGAACAAAACCTGAACACCTATCGAGCCTCTTGTGAATACTGCTGTCCATGACTGGCTAGGAACCTAGTAGAATGTTCGGACCCGAGTGCATGATGTCTGCTCGCCGCCGCGAAAGCCAGGCAGAAGGCAACCGGCGGGTGCGGGAGGCAAAACCACTGCATATAAAAAAAAAAAAAAAAGATGAAAAAAGTGGGCCCGGGAAAGGGGGGGGGGGGGCTACGAACTGCTAATACTACCTAAAAAATAAAGCCTGCACCCACCCCCCCATGCTCCCCCCCCCAAAAAAAAAAAAAAAAAAAAGATGTCATCAATATTGCGAGAGATAGCCCACCTAAAATCGAAATCGAATCGGGTGAAACTAAGGGGTGGGCTAACTTTCGGTCTGCAGTTAAAACAAGTTGAAAAGTGCTAGTTTTAGACTCTGTGACGTGCGAAACTTGTGATCCCAGGGTGGACGATTAACCGAGGACGACCGTCTTTCCCAGTCAGCAATGTTCGCTTGTTTCCCGTCGTGGCTAAGTAACACCCTTTCTACTCAGGTCACCACTGGCCAGGGCCCTGCAATTACTAAAATGGGCTATCTTTCGGTGTTAAAAAAAAAAAAAATAGCAAATCATGCCGTAAATATGGGTGGGTTACCTTTCGGGGGTGGGGGCGGGCGTATCGATCGGGATACAACGTAAGAAGATCCACGCGGCGTCGCCAACTTACGTCACCAACTCAAGGCAGAAGACGTCATTCTTAGTGGTATCCCGCGCCCCACCCGCCCCAAGCGGCTGCGAGACGCGCTGACGGTGAGGCCGACGCACGCTAGGCGGCGCTGCGTCGTGGATCCACTTGTGATGACGTTTATGGGGCACGGCGAGCGGGAAGGCGAGAGCCTTGTGCTCTACAGTCAGTGACAGACAGACTTGGGAAGTAATCCGTTACCTTTTTTTTGTAATTTTGTAATTGCCAGGTTACTTTTTTGTCGGCAGTAATTTGTAACATTGGTAACGAATTTTTTTAATTACTCGTTACTTAAAAAAAAAAAATATGAACATAATACAGAAAGTGGAGCAATATAAGTGTACGACCACCCTCTCGATCAAAGCTCAAAAACGAGCGCTCGTGCCCATGCGTTTTTCAGTGCTGCATGCAACTATGCTCCGTTCGTGCATAAGCTGACAGTGCGTCAAGGCTACAGATAGGAAACTGCAGCTTTGAGACGTTGCACCCACGCTTGAAAGGCCAGTTTCAAAAGGGAGCTTTCGTAGATGGGTTCCTTACATCCGAATCTCCTAGCGGAGGTAGACGCTTCTACTGAGCACGCACACGGCTAGCTTTGTATCTGGTCGCCGTATACGCTAGCGGGATGGCGGGTGTGGTTGCAGCTTTCCCTGCCTCGGCAGCTTACAGGTAAACGGAGTGCACTTACATTTTTTTCTTAAATACAATATTTTATATTTCCAAGGACTACCGTAATTCAGGCGTATGAGAAATGGAAAATAGTGTTGCGGAGCATTTTTGAAGACATCAAAATTATTTATATTGTTTTCTTAACAAGTGTACGGGAAAAGTAACGTGAAAGTAATTTGTAACGTAACGAGGAAAGTAATCCGTTAGTTTTCAGCGAAAGTAATTTTTAACGGTAATTCATTGCATTTGAGGCTCGGACCTCGGTACTTTGTAACTGTAATCCATTACATTGTTTTCAAGTAACAGGCACAAGTATGCCTTTCAACCGCCTCCGCTGTCGAAAAGTATTGCGTCTTTGCGACATGGTCAATATGGCGACATCGGACAAGGTCGCTTTCAGGCAGACTTGTGCCCGTTACTTGAAAAAAATGTAATGGATTACAATTACGAATTGCCGGGGCTCAAATGTAATGGATTACCGTTACAAATCACTTTGGCTGAAAAGTAACGGATTACTCTATTCGTTACGGTACGAATTACTTTCGCGTTACCTTTCCTGTACACTTATCAAGAAAACAATATAAACAATTTTGATGTTTAAAAAAAAAAGTTCCGCAACAACACTTTCCATTTCTTATGCATACTCCCGCATTATGGTGGTCCTCGTAAAAATGAAATATTGTATTTAAGAGGAAGAAAATAGTTGCACTCTGGTCATCTGTAAGCTGCCAAGGCAGCGAAAGCTGCAATCACACCCGCCATCCCGATAGTTTACGGCGACCGGAAATGATCCCTGGAATTCTGCAGACAAAGCTAGTCGTGCGCATGCTCAGTAGAAGCGTCGACCTCCGCCAAGAGATCAAGAAGACAACGCCTACTCGGTCGGCGTCATCTTCTTGATCTTTGTTTTTCGCATATTATTATATGCCTTGCACATTTTTATAGTAATTCTAATTAATGGTCATAATAAAAAATAGTTTTGTTTTGTAATTGTTTTCTTCACGATGCTTTATATTTTGTTGAACTTGCGATTTTTATGCTTCTGAATTGCCTGCTCATATCGCTCCAGTTTCTGTAATATGTTCATATTAAAAAAAAGTAACGAGTAATTAAAGTAATCCGTTACCAATATTTTGTACCGAAATTACATTACAAATTACCGCTACAAGAAAGTAACGTGGCAATTACAAAATATTTTGAAAAAGTAACGGATTGCTTCCCAAGTCTGCAGTTTCAGCATGGCGCAAGCGGAAGGAGCAAAACTCGGCTGCTTTTTGAACGGGACGACACCGTCGCGGGGCAGCAAAGGCGCCTGGGTTATCTCGTGTGAGGCGCTAGCTCATGCTGTCGAAGGTGACGGCAGGAAACCTGCATATGCGACAATCGTAGGACGTAGGGTGACCAGACGTCCCGTTCTGGCCGGAACAGTCTCGTTTTAGCACTCTAAAGCAAAAAAAAAAAAAAAAAGGTATCATTTTACACTCTTTTGTCCCATATAATGCACCCCAAAACTTCAGTTCGACGTACAGCGCCCTATAGTCGAACAGACGGCCTTAAATTTTACGAGGGGCTTGATAACCGTGCGACATAACTTATTGAATATCTAAAGTACGTGTTAAACACCACAGGAAGCAAACACTGGGGTTTTGCAATAGGGCCAAGAAAACCCCGGTTATTTTTTTTTTTTTTTGTAACCGCTAACTCGTACATTAGCTATTTTAATAAGTTGTACCACACGGCTATCAAGCCTCTCGTGGAAGTCAAACCGTCAGATCGACGTCAGTGCGCTGTACGTCCAACTGAAGTTTTTGGGGTGTATTATATGGGACAAAGGGTGTAAGAATAGGGAGTATTCACTAGACGCCATATTTGTGGGTGCTGTTTAGAGCGCATGCTCAGAACGAGCTCACATCATTAGGCTGCTAAGACTGGCATTCTTGATGGTGCGGAATGCACGTTGCAAAAGAACCGTGGAAGCTCGCCATCAGCACGCGCTCAGCATTCGCGCACACGGCTATGGCCGCCAGTGAATACTTTTTTTAGATTGAGGGATGCATTTGTGGCGTCCCATCATTTTGTTTTTTCTCAATAAAGCCTCACGTGCGGTTTTTGTGGGAACGTGCGCGCGTATTTGCGAAATGACTGCTAAGCGAACGGAAGAAATCTAAAAGAATACATAATATAGAACTTGTGGTCGCAGATCAGAAATCGGAGTCCACGCGCTCGTGGTGCTCGGGTTTCGGTCCGCTTGCTCCTCCGTCGTCGTCGTCTTCTAGGTTGCTACACACGTTTAAAATAAACATACAATAACATGTTTTCTTCCGTAGATTAGGCACAGACGTTTAAAGCACTTTTCTATTTTACGATATTTGACATGCTGCGGTTTCGTTCAAAAATGAAGAAAAAAGGTGCTTGTGTACTAAACTAAACGAAGAACCTCGGGAAAAAATTGCGTTTGTAGAGTTAACAGGTAGTAGCAAGCAAGTAGTAGCTTCCCGTTCTGGATTGCCGGTTGTCCGGGGGGAAAATTCACGATCCTTTTTTTCACCTCTAAACTAAACTACGCATCGGCGAACGCTCAATGTTAATCGAAAATCAATTATAACTTTGAATCAGATAATGGCAAGTGGTCGAAACTTCGCCATCTGGTCCGGACCGCTAGCGCTAGCACGTTCATTTTCCCCCAAGATGTAACTAGGCGCGAGGAAGCACGAAAACCCTCCGACCAGTCGTGACGTCATACGCAGATTTTTCGGCCGCCAATCGCGTGACGCTCGTATGGTGCGCAGCGCGAGCAATTGCAAGCTTGCAGGTATATTCCCTCGCACTGACACCGGCCGTGACTCGTGAGGTCTTTTTTTTTTTTTTTTTTTTTTTACATTTTTGAAAATAGCAAGAGTGCCCGTACATTCATTGCTTGGATGGGCGCTGCAGATAGGCGAGGGCGGAGGTTCCGGAAACTATGTATACGACGTCACGCTTCGGGAAAAAAAAAAAAAAAAAGCTTCAACAGTATTTGAAAAGAAATATATATATAATAAATGCAAAAAATAATCTCGATATTCGTGATCCTGGAGGCCAAATGAAGACTATCACTGAATAAAGTGGTTAGCTGTGTTTGAGACGTCGTCGTGTTTCTTTCCACCCAGTCTCAGGTGGTCTAACAAAATGGTAAATCTACACCAGCTCGCCTGCGCCCTAACTGTTTTTTCACTATTTCAGTGTCGTATTTTCTCAAATACAGAATTGCTTTAGTTTCCCTTAAAATTTTTGCAGTAAAACAACGACAACAACAACACTATATTTATTTCACTAGTTGGGCGAAGCGCTGTGGAAGGCAATGGCGAGCGTGTAAAACTACTTTTGTACGAATTTCGAGTGGCACGCTAATCTGCGAGGGCGATTTCACAAGAGAGGATCTGCAGGTACGAAGCGAGTTCCTCCTTTCCCTCCTCTCCAGCTGCACGGGTCACACTCTAGCCTGTATACCTCAGTTGGCAACGCTGCGTGCAATCTATAAAATAATATATTTTTCGCGTGTTTTTTTTTTTTTATTTGTCAGGCACCCGAGAATTTCTTGGCGAGTCGCGACCGGAACCGGATGACACACGTGAGATAGGCAATCGCTTCACACGAATCTCGAGCTCTCGAGTTTCGAATGGAACAAAACACGGCTCGGTGGGATGGAGCCAGCAGCAGGCCACCGTTGCATGGGTCTAACGTTGCATGACAGAGGCCATGCATGGTCTCGTCGATCTCTCACGGCTCATTCGATGCTCCGTGCAACCTTCGCCCTGCAGCTGTCTGAACAAACTCGCCTCGTCGACTGGCGGTGTCGTCTGCCAGATAGACGACACCCAACTCCACGGAGCCTGTTTGTCGGCCTTCCGTCTAGCCGAGTTGAGTGAAAACGGAATGTGCGCTAGGGTTCGCCGATTCATTGGATGATGCGTTAGCGACCAGACTGGTCTTGTTGCGCCGTCCGTCTTTCCTAGCTGCTCTGCATTGGTGAGGACTAGCAGGACCATCCCGCTACCCGATCCCCGTTCGAGGTAAGACATTGGGCACTTTTAGCAAATCATTACCGTGTTTCGCGTATACCGCACTATACCGGAGCCTTTTAGGCATGCTTTTAAGCGCGCCCCCCGCGATCACGGTAACACACGGGCGCGCGCTTAAAAGCATGCTTCAATAGGTCACAAGTGAGTGACGCGGAACGCGGAAACGGTATGCTAAAGGTCTCATTCGCTCTTTATTTTACTTCATTAGAACTTTTATCAAACCGTTGCCGTGTTCCGCGTCATTCACTACCGCAGCCTAGCTAGCTTTGAAGCATGCTTTTAAGCACTTGCCCGTGTGATGCCGTGACCGCGGGGCGCGCGCTTAAAATCATGCTTCGAAGGCTCCGGTATAGTGCGGTATACGCGAAACACGGTAATGCTTTGCCAAAAGTTCCTGATGTCACTGATGACATTAAATTTTACCGTGTGACACGGGTATAAAAGGTTCGGTATTCGCGGCGAGAACCACGCTAGGGGGTGCCACCAAGCAGCACGTGAACGTCACGTAATACTAGGAATCTGAGGCGTGATCGCTTGCTTTCGGACGCGGCGCGGTGGTTCTTTATTCTTCATTCACCGGTGGGACAACTCACGCGACCGAAGGAGGTGTAAGTACCCCATCCATGCACAAGAGAAAAACAACTGGGGAAGTAGAGATTATATTAAAACAAAGCAAAAGGGTGTGGGCGCGCGGGGGGCCTGTTTGAACCACTTAACATGTGCTTTCACGACAAATCGTGTATTTTGTATTATGTTTTGATTTTCTTGCAAGCGTCTCTTTCGTCCTTCATACGAATTCCACTGGCGAGACTCGGCGCCAACGATAATCCGATAATCCGCCTTTCTTTTTATCCCGCACCTCGAGTCCTTTCTCCGTGTCGTCCGTGTCACCTGTAGCGTTGCAAAGTTTAAAGAACAAACAGTCAGGGGCGGATTTAGAGGGGGGGGGGGGGGGGGGGTCCAGATGTCCAGACCCCCCTCTTGATTTTTGCATGTGTAAAATTTAGGGCGTGAAACGAGGAAGAGGGGGAGGGGGTTCCAAAACATATGGTACGCTGACCAACACCTGACCCCCACCTCAGGAAATTCCTGCATCCGCCCCTGCGAACAGTCCCCTATGTTGTCCGAAACGAAAGGACGCTCCTGTGTCTGCTCAACAAATCGGGTCCCCAGGATCCCATATTCGAGCGAGTCTTGCCTTTTTTAAGGCCCGTTCACACACATTGCGACCTCTTGGAACCGAGGCACCTTCTTTTACGACGAGAGGACACACTGGCGCCATCTATTGGGTAGCAGTGTAAACTTGGCGGTCCGGCATAGTTTCTATTTCTCTCGTCTTTCTTGGCTCGAACAACTTTTGTCAACGTTATAAACGAGCCTTTCTCATAGGGTATTACGCACATTTGACCTCGGAAATCCCGCATTACCTTCGCTCTTGTGAAATGCAGTTCCAGGGTCACCGCAGAGACGGCGCCAGCGTGCCAGTGTGTTCCCTCGTCCTAAAAAAATTTAAGAGGTTTCAACAGGTTTCGTCTCTCTCGGTCGTACTCGGTTGCAAGTGTGTGAACGGACATTTACGGTCCGTTCACACACTAAAATGCTTGCTGCGATCCTAAGGTGTCTTGCATTTTATTGACAGTAATTATAACTGGACCACAAAAAGTGTTTTCTTCGCTCGCAGGTCAGGTATAAAAAAAAAAATTCCACATCTCCTCTTTTCAATTAAATTATCATTACGGTCATCACATAACATCTACATCTGTACAATATCTCAAAATGGCTGCCATTTTAGCGTTATCTTTCCATCAACTGATTTGTCAGTTTAGATGCACGATCTTAGCAAAGTGACTCCTTGATAAAGATAATTTGACAAAACGATTTCAACTAGAAGCTTGCCTATGTTTCCTTTCTTTTTTTTAAATTTTAATTGCGTAAAATGATGTATTTTCGGGTTTTTTTGTTTGTTTTTTTTAATTGAATTCGAGTTTGGCTTTTAAATTGTATGCCTCTTCAGAATGCAACATCTCTTTTAGCATTAACTCTGTAAGGACTCATAGTCATTTACACTTTATATGGTAGGAGCATTCACTTCTTCACTGTAATTACCGAAATCATAAACGTGGTGCTGCCGCTAATTTTATTAAGCTTGGTAAAGCCCAGGATGTGTATAAAAGCAAATGCGTGCGGGACTGCCCTTGATTTTTTAAAGATGAAACATTCAGAATAGAAAACTTGTAGTTTATCCCAAGGGAAGATATAAGGACAGCAATGGTGCCATCGATAATTCTCCAAGGAAGTGGGACAAAAAATTATTTTTTTAAACTGTCTATTAAAGTTTGAATAAAATATGTAAATTTAAAACATTAGTGAGCTAAAAATGAGCGTCTTCACTATGCTTAGCTGAGGCCATGGGCGCACCAACCCGGGGGGGGGGGGGCAAGGGGGGCGCTTTTCCCACCAGTTCTCAGAGTGGGGGGGCAAGGCATGTGTTTTGCCCCCCCCCCCCCCCCTTCCCTGAAACAGCCGCCGCTGGGCAGGGCAAACACTGGTCGGCAGCGCCCAAGGGATACCAAGGGCACCGCCCCACGGCCCTTAGGGGGCAGGGGGGGGGGGGTCTGGAGGGGTCTGGTTTTTACCCCCACTCAAAAACAAGTTAGCACGCCACTGGCTGAGGCAAAAAAAAAAAAAAAGAATAAAAACAATTTAGTTCGCGCGTCGCTATCACGTGATGTCGCCAGAACGGACGCGTCTTCCATTTTGCGACGAATTTCGTCGAGCTTCAGTCACTTCAGCGTGTTTGCCGCCAGGGGTGGCTGGGGGGGGTGTATTGTGTGCGGCCGCTTCGGCAAGCCTTGACAATGGTCTCTTCGTCTGCCGACTCTCCATGCGGTGACTCACATGTCCCCAGCATAAATGAGTGTGCACATGGCGTCCATGTCGTCCTAATTTGACTGAGGCTGATTGAGGCAAGCGTCGCGCACAGAAAAATCGAGCACATATTTGTCTTCTCCCCAAAAGAAAATTTATTCTCGATAGGTTCCTGGATAGTCCCTATTGTGGGAATTTTGAGCGGCAAGCTTATCTTCGAGGAGGAGAATAGAGCGAAAGCGACTGTTCCTTGTGACTCCCTTTGTCCCTTTGTAGGGTTCGCGCGAAATGAGATGCAGGGATTTATACCCCCCCCCTCCCCCAAGATGTTGACAACCCCCGAAATTTTCTGAACCCCCCCCCCCCCCTCCCCCCTTTCCTCCCTCCCACTCTTGCCTCGTTTCAAGATTCGTTGCACGTGGTCCGCTTCTTTTGCCAACGGCTGACCATATGCGCTTTTGTGGCAGCCAAAATTTGTAATTTCTGAATATAAAACATTATCGATGATCTCCTGTTTAAATCCTCTAGACATTCTGAAAAATGCTCTAGAGAATATAATTAAAATATTGTCTCGTAGAGTGAACATTATAATGCATCTTCAATTATTTTCAATAGCAGGAATATTGATATGAGGCTGCGCTGAAAGCGCGCAGCTGTTTTGGAATAAATACCAAAGTAGAACAAACTCAACAACTGAATGTTGAGTTTTTATATGTAATTCTATAGTTTTCCAGAAAACTGACTGATATGCTCGAAATTCAAAAATATGGATTCAGTTCTTTACTTGAGTTCAATTTATATGCCTCTAAAACGAAAGTACAGAGTACATAGAGGATTATATTTTATCTGAGAAACAACTGAATTTAAAGACACACAGCAGCCTTCATGTACCAATGTTGCGAAAAGGGCACCCCCCTTCCATTACACCTCAATTCCGGAAAATTAAAGTTGCTGACAAATCCATTCCTTCCAATTCCTAGGAATAGAGACACTGGGCCCATTCCCTATCCTGGAATGGCTGAACTCCATCATTCCATTGCTCTAATTCCTAAAGATGAAAGAACGGCTATTGACAGCTCTTTGTTACCGGAAAAAGCAGCATAAAGCTGCTTTTTCCGGTGACGTCGATTTGCTCGAATGACCGCTCTTCGCTAAAACGTCATTCGCTCATGTGATACGGACCTCTGTCTTCTTCGAATACCTGCACTACAGCAGACTTGGACGTAGTTCAACTACTTTACTCAAACTACTGTAGTTTAACTACTTTTCCGAGTAACTTGGTAACTTTCAATTACAACTTTATTTGGGTAATTAGTAGTTTACTTTAACTACATTTTTCAGGTAACTTCTACTCAAATTACTAACTACTTTCGAAATCGCCGGCATATGAAGCGGCCTTCCCGAACAAGGGGCCCCCTAGCAGCCGTAGAAAATGCATCTGTCACAGGTTCGGATGTTAAAGATCCCATTTAAACAAACAAATTTGGAATTTGACTTGGACCGCTGTCCAGGTGTTAGGACCACACCTTGGCGATAGACTTCCTGAGAGGCGGAAGGAAGTGAGAGCAAAGCATGCCGACATTTCGAACAGTATTTTATACAAAATAATCCAAAAGTGATAGAAAGGCGCACAGGACGTACACACAGTTGAAAGAAGGAAAGAAAAAGAAAATCAAAAGTCAAATCGAGGTTGTCATACAGTTTTGGAGGGGGAGAGCCGAGTCAGGGTCCCAAGATGCCGGTGGGCGTCCGGTTCGTTGCACCGCCAGTCGGGGTCGAGAAATCGTGGTGGCTTGGGTGTTGTAGTGACGCACATCACTCACTCACAAACATTCACACACCCCCCCCCATCGAATACTTCTCGGTGGTCGAACAACCACACCGCCGCGGACCTGCTCAGCGCCGAACATTCCACACCGACGCCGCCTTGCTCCGGCGTTCCAACGTTCTACACCCCGCCTCGCGCGCCCGGGATCTCCTCTCCGCCGGAGCACGCGCCGGGGCACGCGCTCCTGTCCTCGGCGCTCGCGCACCCCACTCGCAAACACGAAAACGAACAACACAATAACCATTGAAGGACAAAAATAGTTATTGAATTCTGTGACACTACCCCTTATTTCAAAAAATATTCACGCAGGAATATTTAAAAAAAAAACATCACAAAATTCAATGCGCACTATCTCTTCACGTTTTACCACTGCTATTCCTCAAGAACGTCCTAAAACGATGCAATCAGTAACAATTCACACAACATTTCAATGTATTTCTAGTCCTATCCGCTTTGCTTACTGCAAATTAACCGGTTTCACCGTACATTAATTTTCTATAGTATAACTCTACACTCGACTGAGGTATCCTTTCCCGACAGTTAGAAACATTGCGGTACACCAATATTGACTGCGAAAACATGCACATACAGACTATATCTGTACTTACGTTACACGAACACCGAAATTACTTCATGCTGCAAAATATTTTAGGTATGATTCAATAAAGTTCTTCTATAACACTTTCCAACTCGGTTCTCTAGAATATTGTTTACCAACACCCAAAAATACAGAACAACGCAGCTGCACTTAAGGACGCAATAAAAAAAAAGCAAAAAAAACAACAAGTTCACAAACAAAACACGCACCCACATCTAATCCTTCAATAGAATGCTCCAAAAAAGCTCATCCAGTTTCCAAAGCAATATTCGTTCCATGTGTTCAACTAGTAATAAAAAAAATGAAACTAACCTGCATGAATTGTTTTACGGTGCACTGGACAGACATGGCACATCAAAGACGTTTGCACATTAAGTGGCTTACGGTCGTGTGTATGATTGTCCTGCTGATGCTTTCTCGGATCAGCAGCAACAGGCACTTCGTTTCTCGAACTGTGTACCCTGTTGTTTGAAGCACTGTGCGTCTTTTTCAACAGCCTGCGTCTTCGAGCGTTGCTCTTTCTGACGCAAACAGGCTTTCCGCTGTGGCGTTGAGCAGCCAATCTGTTACTTCTCAACGATGAGGAGTTGACCACATGGACGTTATGATCACTTGTTCGCTGTGCTCGCCGAACATTCTGCCTGGGCCGAACCCGCTTCACAAGAACTTCGCTGTGAGAGACTCGGTTTTTCCCCAGACACCGGCTACGGTCGCTTCTTCCTCGAAGCTTTCTCTTCACCTTGTGGTTCAACAGGTTTCTCGGTAGACTTGCTTTCGTCGCAGGTCTGATTCTAGTGACTTTCTTCCTTCTACGTTTCTTCTTCTTTAGGGCAACTTGTGAGCCGCTGCTACCTTCTGGGTCTCGATCACCTGTTATCTCTTGAAAATCAAGACTGGCCACCGACTCAGCCGTTTCATTACTTTCCCAAACGTCATCAGCTCGTACCCATTCTCTAGAAGGCTCCGTTCTGTCTTTTGCCACTCTGGCTTCTCCACGGCAACGATCACTGGTCCTTCCAGTTGTCGACATGGCAACTGTTCCATCTAAGGAATACTGGACTTTCCTGCCATCTTTGATTTCATCTTTCATCGCTGCAAGTCCTGCAGGCTTTTTCATTACCACCTCATCCGCAGCTTGACCGATACTGGTCCTCTTGTCTTTCACATCTCGCTTACTCTTCAGTGGACCCTCAGAGTTTCTCCTCTTGGATATCTTTCCGACACGGTCGAAGAGCCCCTTTAGACTGCTGTCTTCTATTTGTAGTGTCGCATGTTCCTCGGGCTTCTCAGGTGCACCTTCAATTATGGGCACTCTCAGCGGGGTGGCGTTCTCTGCCGCCTGTCTCTGGGACCTTGTCTCCATGGCTGCTGTGGCACGAGCCTCTACATCTTGCTTCTCATCGTGAGGCAAACCCACTTCATTTTTCTCCGGCCTATTCCAGCCAGCTTCCGGTTCGCTGGGAGCGCGCACGTTAGGGAGGTTACCCAAAATCAGGTCGTATAAAGGGTTCTCCATACACTTAGCCAAAACGTTCCCACTGTAGAAAGGAGTCTCAACATGCACCCTGGCCTCAGGCAAGACCCTCGCAGTCCCGTCCACTAAGTACACAAGACTCGACGTTCCGGTCAGGTTGTCATCTGGTACGAGGCTTCGGCGCACTACGACAGTGTTGCAGCCCGTGTCACGCAACACAGTGACAGCTTGTCCGTGTAGTCTTCCGGCAGCTACAGGCATTTCCCCCATCAGGCGAGAAGTCCCAAACACTGCGTTTACCACCGGCACCTTGGTGCCGTCCCTTAGCTCGACATAGCCACCCTTCACACGACCGGATACTGCGTCCAGCTCCTCCCTGCTTGCTTGAACACAGGAGACTTGCGATCCTCCGTCCCGGTTCCAACATTGACTGGACGTGTGACCGAACTTTCCGCAATTTCGGCAGGTCCCAGCTTGGCTGCTCGGTTTCTGACCGTTTTTGCACTGTGCCGCTAGATGTCCACTTCTGCCGCAAAGAAAACATTTCCTAAGAAGTTTACTGGCATTGTAATGTTGACCGTTCGATGTCGGTCGAGATCCACTTGCCACAGAGTCTGGTGTAGCCTCCTCTCTCCTGGCCGGCTCCTGTTCTTGCGCCTCCAGATAGCGGTCTGCGAGGTCAGCCATTTCGTCTAGTTGTTTGCTCTTTCTTTCTCTTAAGAAAAGCGACATTTTTGACGGGACGCTCCGAACGAACTGCTCCGTGAGCAGCAAATTCCGTAAGGCGGCAAAATCCTTCGCCGTCCCGGACAGGTCGACCCAACGGTCAAACAGGCTAGACAACCTCGCCGCATATTGTGTACCGGTTTCCCCTTTTTCCGGCTTAGCACTTCTAAACTTGTCTCGGAAGCCGTCCGCAGTTAACCGAAACCTCTGCAGGAGCGCTTTCTTTACGTTATCGTATTTGACAGAATCCTCCGGGGTTAGCCTAGAAAAGACTCCAAGTGCCTCTCCTGCCAAGCATACGCTAAGCGCAGTGGCCCAGTGTTCGCGGGGCCACATCTGTCCGCTCGCTAGTCTCTCAAAGCGCATCAGGTAGGCATCAAGGTCGTCTTTCTTCTCGTCGAAGGTGGGCAGCCAACGCTGAGGACTTTTCCATAGCGTTGCCCCGGTCCCGTTTACGGCGGAACTAGTGGTAACAGGGATCGGCGACGCGTTCTGTAATTCTTGCAGCCTGATCCTCAGCTCTAGGGTTCGGTGCTCCGCTTCGACACTCCTCTCTTGCTCTTGCGCTCTCGCGGCTCTCGTATTCTCCCTCTCTTGGTCCACCCATTCTTTCAGGGCCGAACCCTTGAGCCCGAGCTCTTTTCCGCAGGCCATTAGCTCGTGGAGCTCCATGGCTGAAATCGCGCGGACCTTTTGCTGGATAGTCTGACTCTAGAACCTCTCCTCTGCTCCCGATCGGTAAGCCGGGTTGTGTGCTCCCGCAACGGCGTCAGCCTCACAACGCGCTCCCTACGGCGTGGCAAAACTCACTCGCTCCCCCTCCTCCTCTCAGGATAGATCGTCACAGTGGACAGCATGTCCTGTCGCGGACGCCAGTTTGTCACAGGTTCGGATGTTAAAGATCCCATTTAAACAAACAAATTTGGAATTTGACTTGGACCGCTGTCCAGGTGTTAGGACCACACCTTGGCGATAGACTTCCTGAGAGGCGGAAGGAAGTGAGAGCAAAGCATGCCGACATTTCGAACAGTATTTTATACAAAATAATCCAAAAGTGATAGAAAGGCGCACAGGACGTACACACAGTTGAAAGAAGGAAAGAAAAAGAAAATCAAAAGTCAAATCGAGGTTGTCATACAGTTTTGGAGGGGGAGAGCCGAGTCAGGGTCCCAAGATGCCGGTGGGCGTCCGGTTCGTTGCACCGCCAGTCGGGGTCGAGAAATCGTGGTGGCTTGGGTGTTGTAGTGACGCACATCACTCACTCACAAACATTCACACACCCCCCCCCATCGAATACTTCTCGGTGGTCGAACAACCACACCGCCGCGGACCTGCTCAGCGCCGAACATTCCACACCGACGCCGCCTTGCTCCGGCGTTCCAACGTTCTACACCCCGCCTCGCGCGCCCGGGATCTCCTCTCCGCCGGAGCACGCGCCGGGGCACGCGCTCCTGTCCTCGGCGCTCGCGCACCCCACTCGCAAACACGAAAACGAACAACACAATAACCATTGAAGGACAAAAATAGTTATTGAATTCTGTGACAGCATCACAGGCGTCCTTGGGCCAAGGTGGCGATGAGCAGCCAAAACATAACACCGACACGCACGAACGCAGGAAGAGATGCTTAACAAGCCTTGTTCGGGTATTGACCTAATCCGGTAATGCACGCAGGTGCCGCGCCTTCAGCTGCAACCGTGCAAGCAAAGACGGGGGCACTCCGAAGGTTGTTGTTTTCATGTTGCCTGCCCTTTGTGAGTTCTGACTCAGGCGGTTTGGGGGTTCTACAGGAGGCGCCACTGGCATGACCTCGGAGTTGGGCGCCTGTTCCCATCGTCGCCTCGTCGTCAGCGAATACTCGCTTGCACAGCCGGACTCCACCGCACAGAAACGCAGACACGGATAATCCGTTCATGGGAGCACATTCCCGCTTCCAGCTGCAACTGTACGAGCGTCAATCCTTGTTCACGTAATCCTTCGAGCCCTTCCGACCTTCCACGACAGGGAGATCTCCTCTTTGTTGAAAACGATTTACTTGTCAGGCGTGTCAGGCGCGTCAGGATACCGTAGTCGCCGGCGAGGGTTGCGAGTCACCCTTGGGAGTTCCTTTTATTGGACCCGGCGTCAGCGGCGAAGTATACTTCGTTTTTTTTATCTTCTGTTAAATAAAAAAATAAATTTTTTTTTTTTTTTTTTTTTGGTAGCGTAGCACTAGCACTGCAACGATACGCGCAGTCGTCCGGATGATCTTATCGTCGTGGCGTGAGACTTGAACCCTTGACGGTCAGGTGCACTCGCTCAGCGTACTCTCCGAACGTCGTGGGAATAAAGAGGGGCCAGTCATAACAATCTCAACTTGCCGAAGAAAAAGACAAAAGGAGGAGAGTTTGTTATACAACCCCCCAAACGAGGCAAACCTCACATGTTTTGTAATGGACACCTAAGATGCCAACACTCGCTTACCCGATCCTGCACAGCCTGCTTCTCAAACACAACTCTGCCGTTCCATCCAGCGCGTCGGTGGAACGTCTTTTTAGCTTAGCTGGGGACGTCGTTAGTAGGAGAAGGCGAAAGCTCTCCTATCAATAACTTCGAAAGTAAATTGCTTCTGCGAGTGAATAAACTATTTTGGTGAAAACTCAAGTCATAAAATGACTGCATTTATTTCAGGCTCGCAGGGTTTTTAACGAATCAAAACTGCTGTTCATTTTGCTACCACCAAAATATAAAAAAGTAACTTCGAAAGTAACTTTTTTTTTTTTTCTTTATTTGTTTCGCGGAAAGTTCCGCGTGGGGGGCAGAGATAAAGGCTTGGTGCCTGACAGGGCCTCTGCCCCCCCGTACAGTTCAGCAGTGCAGTACAAAAACACAGTGGAAATTACATCAGAGAAACAAAATGCGCCATTTACCAAAACCGATCTGTTAGTAGAAAATAGACCGAAGCATTTGTGCAACATTCTAAAAATATATCATCAGAATTATAGTTTCATATACCATAAAAATAAACAAATAAAAATAAAATAAAAATAAAATAAAAAAACACTGATCATTGAAAACGACCAGGAATAAAAACATGCTTCCTTTGTAGACTGCAAAAAATACAAGTATACAATACATCATATTAAAATCAGCCACAACACAGTGGTATTAATAAATGAACAATAAAAGGATTTTCTCTCACACTGAAACATCAAGAAACAAGGAATGGAAATATGCACAAAAGTCAGACATATTTATAACACTCATGAAGTTTTACGGCACTAACAAAGATGAAAAAGCAATTTCACTTGTCACGAGCATCCTTCTACAAGCACATTTAAAGCTATTAAAAGGTTGATGGAAATCTACGAACATGTCTTTTCTATTCAGAGTTTTATTTATCTGGAAATTTAGCCTTTGTCGGCCATAGTTAGTTCTTATTGCCGGCATCTTCCTTATTGGGTTTCGAATATTGTACGTGCTCAGATTGTATGTTGGTGTAGTGTGGAGCTTGTTCCTGTGTATCAATTGCAATAATTTGAAATAAAATACTTGATCTGCTTTTAGCATATTATATTATTAAAAAGTGGTTGCGTGCTTAAATTTCTTCTGTCTCCTCTATAATTTTCATACATACGCAAGATTTTCTTCTGCAAGATAATTAGTTTGTTGTAATTAGTTTCTGTCGTAGTTCCCCACACCAAGATGCCATAGCTCATTTTTGAGTAAAATAGGGAGTAGTATAATGCTTGTTTAAGCCAGGTCGGTAGTAAACTGTGCACTTTGTATATGCTTCCAGTAACTCGGGACAGTTCAGCCTTGAGCATATTAACATGAGTTGACCAAGAGAGATCCTCAGTGAACCACACCCCCAAAAATTTTTGCTCTGTAACTTGCTCCAGCAGCGTACCTTCAAATGTTATGTTGATAGAACTGTGATCGCGTTTGTTTATCGGCTTAAAAATAACATATTTTGTTTTACTGGTATTTAAACCTAAGCGATTTGTTTCTAACCATTTTGAGAGTTTTAAAAGATAATCATTGGCTAATTTTTCTACGATCTGTATTGTCTCACCAGCAAAAAATACATTTGTGTCGTCTGCGTACATTACTAACTGAGGGGAGCCAGTTATTTCTGTTATATCATTTATATAGGCAAGGAATAGCAGAGGCCCTAGAATAGAGCCTTGGGGAACGCCATGTTTTATTTTCATTTTGCTAGATGACTCATTATTTAAGCATACATATTGGTAGCGTTCATTTAGATAGCTTTTAATTAATTTTAGCCCTATTCCTCGTATACCATATATATTAAGTTTTTTAAGTAGAATATCGTGCTGCACAGTGTCGAACGCCTTTTTTAAATCCAAAAACAATCCCAGTGTGACCAATTTGTTTTCAATGTTTTCCGCAATTTTATCTTTTATGTCGATGAGCGCTGATTCTGCAGACTTTTCCTTCTGGAAACCATATTGAGCAGGAGTTATTATATGATATTTTTTAAAAAAGACTGTTATCCTGTCGTTGATTACACGCTCGAAAATCTTGGAGAAAACAGGGAGTACTGAAATGGGCCTATAATTATTAATCGAGGTCACTCCGCCACCCTTGTAGACAGGAGTTACTTTCGCTATTTTTAATTCATCAGGAAAATTACCGCATTCAAGCATCATATTTATTATGTGGGATAATATAGGACCTATTATATTCGCGGTGTACTTAATTGGTAGCACTTTTATTTCATCGTCCCCAGCTGCAACATCATTTTTAGACTACCTATTATCTTATCAATCTCAGTTGGTGTCGTTGGAAAAAGCATGATAGATTCTATTTGATTTCCTGCCGGCATGCAGTTATCTGAGCTTGCATTTTTTCCCGTGCTCGTGCCTATGCTAGTAAAATGCCGATTCATTTCGTCAACAAGTTCTGTACCGACAAGAGTTTTGTTATTTATCAAGATTTCCTTCACACTGCTGCGTGTTTGCTTCCTGCTCGTTAGATAGTTAATCGTCTCCCACACCTTCTTGTGGTCGTTCTGAATATGCACAAATTTATTTTGATAATATTCGCACTTTGCTTTTTTTAGGTCGGAGTTCAATTTGTTTCTAAACTTTTTGAAGTCATCTAATACAGCCGGATCACGATTTTTTACAAAAGCATGATACATGCAGTTTTTTTTTCGTATTCTTTTATACAGTTTGCCAGTTATCCACGGTTTTCTAATTTTTCTAGGCCCTTGCTTACTTTCCCGGAGAGGAAAAGCAGCATCATAACAGTGTTTGAATTTCGTCAAGACGCTTTTATAGGCAACAGTAGGATTGCATTCTCTAAAAACGTCGACCCAACTTTCCCGCTCTATTAGGCAGCCAAACGCACTAAGCGTTTCTTCGTTTATTATACGGTACCAAAACTTTTCCATGCAACGATTTTGTTTCCAATTTGTAAAAGACCTTATGCAAAATATGGGTAGATGGTCACTAATATCGTATAAAATAGCACCGGCCGTAACATGATTTATATCTACGTTCGTGAGGCAGATGTCAAGGGATGTTGCAGTGTTTGGAGTGACTCTTGTTGGTACTGTTATTATATTGCTACATGCATACTGATGAATGATGTCTCGGAATTCTCTCGCGTGGTGATCGTCCGATAACATGTTAATATTTATGTCCCCAAGAATTATAAATGAGGCGGCTACAGACCCCAGAAAACACAGCGTAGTTTCAATAAAAGCCATAAATTCATACGCATTGCCAGACGGTGGCCTGTACAAAGCACCAACTATGGTGTTTGAGACTTCAACAAGTAAGCTTTCTATATCTTCATTTATTCTCGTTAGATTGTCCATAACCCGGTACCGCAAGTCATCTTTGAGGTAGATAGCTATACCGCCACCCCTTTTGTTTTCTCGGCACACACTTTCACACTTGTATCCGTGTAGATATGGTGGTTTGTCATCTTTCGTCAACCAGGTTTCTGTTAGTACAATAACACTAAAGTCCACACTCAGAGACTGCAAAAATATTTCGAGATTGTCAACCTTATTTTTAATACTTCTCACGTTTAGATGTATTGTTGAAAACTGTCCATCCGCTCTTTTATACTTTTCATTGAATGCTTGACAATCAAAGTAGTCACACTCTGGCTGAAATTCTTCCATCATCATGACTTTGTGTGTTATCCGAGGGATTAGTTACGTTTCAGTTTGTTATTTTTTCCACATCAGTCATGCCAGCGATTCTGAGAACACTTGACGTGTCATCCTTTCGGGCAAAGATTTTGCCCCCGGCAGTCCAGACGAACTTCCACCCCACGCCCTTTTTCTTGGCAATGGCAGCACCTAGTAGCCTCTTGTTTGAATTTGTTAGGTGTTCATTCACATAAACAGGGCTGCCATGCCCCCCGTAATCAAGGTCTTTAGTTGTAATCCTTCAAAGTAACTCGCTACTTTTTTACAGTAGTTAGTAGTTTACTCAATTACTATTACAAATGTGTAATTTCTACTCTACTCCAATTACTTTTGGCGTCGATACTCAGTAACTTAACTTAACTACCTTTTTTGAGTAATTTGTACATGTCTGCACTACAGCACCACTAGTGCGCTCTCAGAAGCGACACCGGGTATACCTGCCCCAAATCTCCATCCACTGCCGCAAGTACATAATACCGCGCTGACAAGGTGCAGTGAGCTACGCTGCAAGTGCGAGGAACTGTAGAGCCATATTATGGAACCAGCCTTAAGATATATACTTTCACGATCACTGTACGATTCTTGTGACTTCTTACCATATTCAGTCCAATTTGTTATTCGTGTTCCACGCAAATATTAGACAATCGGCTGGATTGGTACATGCTAATCGTGCATGGTTACGACAGCCACTTTGTCGCGTCTCGCAAGCCAGGAACGACATAATGTCCGTCTACAACGTTTCAGTTATAGATGCATCACTAACGGTGCGCCACTTTCATCCTCGAAGGAGCATGAGCCGAAAGACACTCAAACCGTCAGCCACGTTCAGGGCAATGATACTGTCTCAAGAGCTTGGGCGTACCGATCGGGGGGGGGGGGGGGGGCGGGGGGGGGGGCAAGGCAGCCCCCCCCCCCCTGAAACAGCCGCCACTGGGCAGGGCAAACACTGGCCGGCGCCGCCCAAGGAATACCAAGGGCACCGCCCCGGGAAGGGGGGGGGGGGAGGGGTCTTGTTTTCCCCCCCACTCAAAAAAATTGACCGCATCTCCACGTGGTGAATGATGTTGATTGGGGCGAAGCTCTGGTGGTGCTTGTCTGCGTAGACTCTGAGCCGCAGCATGCCGAGCCTTTCGTTCGTTTTCATCCATGTCAGAAAGAGAATGTGTGGTATGGAACGTGGTTATATACGCATTTGAGCATTTGACCGCAGCGCCCTCTCGTCTATAACCGTTGAGCCAATGCAGGCAAAGTTTAACGCGATTATATACGCACTTGACCGCAGCACCCTCTCCTGCATAGACGTTGAGCGGCTACATGCAACTTTTCATCCATGACATCCCTAGCTCTTGAGTTACTACCACATCTCGGAGCCCCTACTCGTCCCGCAGTCGCGGCCGAGTGGTTAAGGGGATGGACTAGAAATCCATTGGGGTCTCCCCGGACAGGTTCGAATCCTGTCGACTGCGCAAACATTTTCATAATTTTTTTTCCATCATTTTTTTTTTGTTTTTTGCTCACGTGCTCACGTGCTATATGCCGACGATAAACTTAAAAAAATATTTCCCGAATCACCATTTGTCACATTCCGTAAGCATCGGAATCTTGGGAGGATGTTATGTCCCTCGTATATAAAAAAACCCAGTTCATGCGGCGGTTGTGGTCCTTGCCTCAACACTCCTTGCCAACTTTGCCCGTTCGTTTTGATCGCTGATAAAATTTCGAGCTACGCATCAGATTTCTACGTAAATATTAAACAGCATATCGACTGCAAAACCCCTGACGTGATATATATTATTAACTGCACGCTGTGTGAGAAGCAATACGTAGGAGAAACTAAAAATTCTATGAAAGAGCGATTTTATGGCCATAAGTCTGACATTTTAAATAAAGTACAAACACCAGTCGCTAAACACTTTAACTCCGACGACCACGACATTCATACGCACCTAAAAATTATCATTGTGGAAAGCAGTTTCAAAAATGATATTACACGCAAAAATAAAGAGTCCTTTTATATATCTAAATTTAAAACCCTAACCCCGCTTGGTATGAACATCTCAAAAGGAAACTTATATAGGCTGTTGTAGGTTTTTATATTTTTTTAGTATACTACAGGCAAACCACCTCCCCCATCGCAGAGGAGAGCGGGGGAGAGCTAAAGCTCTTTGAGGGGAGAGCTAGAAACATTGGGATATGGGGACGTCGCCCGCTAACTTCCCTCTTCTCTTTTTTTTTTTTTTTTTTGAGGGTGGGGAGGGGGGAGATTGAGCTGGGCGGCGTTTTAAGGAGTATTTCTCGGTATTTTGTTGAGCGGTGCCACCCACGTGTGACATTTCTGGTGTCCGTTTACACACACTTCGGGCTTATTTATGACCTTCGTTTCCTTCGGCGTTATACTGGCTTAGGCTCACTCGACTTGACCCCTGTATGTTGTTGTTTTTTCTGGATCTGGAGCTCGGACTCTAACGTGACGGAGGCCGGTGCCTGTGATATATTTTCTTGGTTTCGCTAACGAGTGCCGCGACCGTGTTCCCCTTAAAACTACCACTTTATTTTTTTTTTATTATTATTTTTTTATTATATATTTTTTTATATATGTGTGTTTTGTTGGAATGTAGTTTTTTTCATGCTGAAGTGTTTTTACTTGTACTATTATATATCTGACTTTTTTCTTTCGATTTTTTCCATGTTCCTCCTCTCCTTTGGTCTCTCTAAAAACGCTTTGCAACTGTATTTTCTGCACACTTGAAGAAGGGAAGTCTCTTCCCGAAACGTCGTGTAATAAAGCCTCTACTGCTGTTCAAACAATTTTCTTTACGACTTTCTTGGTGAAGACTTGTTCATTAATACAGTTAATTTGAAAAAAAAAACAAACAAGATATTTCCCGCCCTTCGAAGCCAATTTTCTCCCCCTAACTATCACCAGGTAGTGTTTGATATCAGCTGGATGACCCTTGGGGGATCGGGCAAATGAACTAAAAATATTACCCCCCACCCCTTTCCCCCGAGCAAGAGAGTATCCAATTTTTCTCTGGTCAAACCTTGTCGGCGTTACCCCAGCACCGGACCGACTGGGGGACAGAGTTGAGACTTCGGGCCGGAGCCACGCGGTAGGGATTCGAAATTTTCCTTTGTACCGCCTGTCCCCAGCTGTGTTAGTTGTGCATAATTCCATTTTCCCTGGATAATTTCCACCAATCTTCTAATTGCCTCTTTGTGGCTGTAATCATTTTCTCTTCCGTCCTTCCATCGTCGCCAGTAGAACCCAGGGCCCCGGCCAAATCCGTTACCCCTTCAGGGAGGGCAGGACGAAGCCGCGTGCACTTCAAAACCAAGTGCTCTAGTGGCTTGCTCTCAATGTGGCAGGCGGCACATAATGTGTCTGTCTCCTGAAATTTAGCCCTATACGTCCTTGTCGTCAAAGCTCTCGTCTCGCCTCGAACAGTAAAGAACTTCCCAGGGAGTTGTCAAACACATTTTCCTTTGTTACCTGTACATTGTTAGAGCTGATTTCTCCTGCATTCTTATGTCCCACATTTTACAGCGAAGCTGTGTATGACTCAGGCACGTAGCCAGGATTTTGTTTCGGGGGGGGGGGGGGGGGGGGCCCGCCCATGACAAAAGGCTGTATGAGGGGGAGGGGGGAGAGGAGGTCTCAGCAAAATGGAAAATTTCGGGGGGGGGGCCCGGGCCCCATGGCCCCCCCCCCCCCCTGGATACGTGCCTGGTATGACTCGTAGGTCGGTTTTTTTCATGTCCGTCGACAGAAAACCACCGCGCGCGCCTTATCTTTTCTCATGTGGTTTTGATACTTGTTTAAATAAGAAAGTCACAAACCAAGTGTCAAAACCACGTGATAGATGATCAGGCGCGCGCGAAGTATGATAAGCAAGTAGCTCTCTCCGTATACGTTTCTCGGTAAAGATTGCGGTTGCATAAGCTGCAGTGGCAACGGCAGCGTAGGAAGTCTTTTATTTATAAAAAAAAAAGTTTTTTATAAATAAAAGATAAATTGGGTTAGACCCTTTTGCTGATTACAAACATGAACTGCCACTCGCGTCCCAAGCGACTTCCGGTCGCACCGTCTTTGCAAGCCTGTTGAGCTTACTTATGTCACCAGTTCTAGAAAAAAAAAAAAGCATAAATGCTACGCGGACAACAAAGTTGGAGATTTAACAAGGGCCTTCGGTTGTAAAATATTACATTTTGGAGGAGGCAGGTTGGATTACAAGAATACTCGTTTTAACAGATCTCGCACTCCTTCGTTCTTTTGGCGTTCACCTGGAGAGTTGGTGGTTAAACGTTTCATCTGCATTTCAAGCAGCGGTGTTAAGGTTGTCTTTGTTAATTCTTTTAGAGCGAAGCTCTTAGGCGCCCGTTTCCGGCTTGAGCGGCATAACCGCAAGGTCACGTGACCCCCAGGTCACGTGACCCCTCCTCCTCCCCCCGAGGTAACGTGACCCCCGTGAGGGGAGTAGGAGAAAGGAGGGGTATACCCTCCCCTCAGTACCCTTCCCTCCTCCTCCTCAAGAGCTGCGCTCCAATTCGGCGTTACAGGGAGTTGTAAACGGCTTTCATTGTTTTATAAACCAGAATTTCTCTGGGACGTCAAAGACTGGCGCACCACCTGGTGGTGTTTGCCATAAAAAGGGTCTATAGTGCAGTGGGCAATCGTTGCATGTGATAGCACAGCCTCACTGTCCAACCATTTTCAGAGCGTAGATTGGAGCTCTAATTTTTTTTTTCCTGCCTGTTTCATTCCCGTTTTCACGGTAGTAGTCTGCTCAGCCCCATCACTAATGTGTAGGTATTTAAATGTAAGCTTTCGGGTGCTTGAAAAAACCTTCCGTGCCCACCGCGTATTATCCATTTCGGGCAACCTTTGTTCGAATTCCAACTTACTAATTGCCTCCCCGCTCTCAAAAGACGACCAGCTCATGTCCCCCTGTTAGGGTTACGAACCGTCCCGGATTTCGCGGGACTGTCCCGACTTTTCATAAAGCGTCCCAAGTCCCACATCGTCCCTGTCGGGACAGCTATCCCGGATTTCGTCCAGACGGTCGAGTTAGAAATCTTATATGTGATCCAACGTACGCCCAACAATGCGCGCCACGCTGCGAAACACGAAGTTCGCACGAATCGCACGAACAATGCTGCGGTGTAACGCGTTGGCTGCGAGGCTTTAGCCACGTTAGCATGCAAGAGCAATGGCAAGCCGGAAATCGTGGCGGGCGCCTGTTATCATCATCTTTTGTATAAACCCCTTTGTATCTCCCTTCTCCTCCCTCGCGCTGCACCCCCCCCCCCCCCCCCCCCCCGTCCCGACTTCCTTCATTTCATTTCATTTCATTTATTTACTCTCAAGGCCGAAGCATTACAGAGAGGAGTGGTGAAAAAATACAACATGAACATAAACACAGCAGGGGAATCACAACAAATGGTTGGAAATGGCACTTTTGAAACGGTCGGTGTCAGTGATTGAAGCGATGGAGGCGGGGAGGTGGTTTCATTCTGTGCAGGTTTTGGAATGATGAGTGGAAGTGCAAATTGGTGCGGCTGCTTGGGACGCCAACCTTGAACTGATGGTCGCTGCGGGAAGAAATGTACGATGGTGGCAGAAAGAGAGAGTCACTGAGTACAGAATTGAAATGATAAACCTTATGAAAGAGACAAAGACGAGATAGTTTACGACGCAATGAAAGATCTGGTAAGTTAAGATTAGATTTCATAGAAGTGACGCTGGCTGTTCGAAAGTAATTTGAGAAGATGAAACGCGCGGAACGGTTTTGAATGGCTTCTATTTGAAGAATAAGGGAGTTAATATGAGAGTCCCAGATTGATGATGCATATTCAAGCTTTGACCTCACTAAAGTTTTATAAAGTATGAGTTTCAAGTTTGTTGGGGCTAAAGAAAAATTACGCCGTAGATAACCGAGTGCGCGATTAGCATTACTTGTGATGTAGTCGACGTGATCTTGCCATGAAAGGTTAGCAGGAATGATAATGCCAAGATATTTGTAGGACGAAACTTGCGTTAGGCGAACACCGTTAAGTAAGTAGTCACACGGTAGGATGTAATTTGAATGACGTGAAATTCTCATTGGCTTACATTTGGCAGGGTTAAGTTTCATTAGCCAGGTGTCACACCAAAATGAAATGTTATCGAGGTCAGACTGAAGAGCAGAATGATCAACAGGTTCCAGAATTTTGCGATAAACAACACAGTCGTCGGCAAAAAGTTTTATAGATGAAGAAATGCAGCTAGGTAAGTCGTTAATATAAATAAGAAAAAGCAAGGGCCCTAGCACTGACCCCTGCGGGACACCGGACGTTACAGGACAGTGAGGGGAGTTATGGTCATTGGCGGTTACATATTGCGTGCGATTAGACAAGAAGCATTCTATCCATTTAAAAATATTAGGGTCCATGTTAAGTTTACTTAATTTATAGAGGAGCAGACTATGACAGACACTATCGAATGCTTTAGAAAAGTCGATGAAAATGCAGTCAACAGTGACTAAGTGATCTGCAGCAGAGAATAAGTCGTTAGTAAAGGCGAGTAGTTGAGTTTCACATGAGTAATTTTTTCTGAAGCCGTGTTGATGCATACTGAAAAAAGAATTAGTTTCGAGGAAGGATACCATATGACAGTATATGACATGTTCCATGAGTTTGCACGGTATACTGGTTAATGAAATGGGTCTATAATTATTGGGACAGTGAGTGTTACCTGATTTGTGCAGAGGAACCACCTTTCCCACCTTCCAGTCGTTCGGGAGCGTACAGGATTCTAATGACTGTGCAAAAATCTTCGACAATATTATAGATGAATACACTTCGGTGTTCTTCAAAAATTTGGGGTTAATGCCATCATCACCTGGAGAAGAGGAAAGCTTCATATTTTGAATTAATTTCATTACGCCTGCCCAGTCAATAACTATTGGATCCATCGGAATAAAATCATAAACCGGAACATCGGGAAACATGCATGGCGTGCTGTTAACAAACGACGATGAGAATGCAGAGTTCAAAACAACGCAGCAGTTTTCCCTAGGAACGACCGATTCACTATCCGTAGCAAGTTCAATTGGTTTCCTTTCATTTCAAATCAAATCATTTTATTTGCGTCTGCAAGTACAGATGCCGGAGCCACGGACAAAAAAGCCAATCTTTGTTGGCTTGACGAGGTCCGGGCCCCGAGAGCTTGGCAGATGGTGACAGAGATGCAGGAAAAACAATCAGGGTAATAAATATGCACAAAACACGTTAACTGAAAGGTCAACATAACTTAATACATATTATACAAAAAGTAGGTACATTGATTTACGATTTAAACTATAAATGTCATGATTATCTAAAGAATATTTATTGAGTAATGTGGGTAGGTTATAATGAAGGGACTGCAAGCCGTAATTTGTACGATAACGGGACACCCTCCATTCCTCCGAGCAGCGGGTGCGGATGGTGGTTATATTTCTGGTTAAATTTGATGTATGCCTCAAAAAACCAATCACTTCTGGTGATGAAAAACAAAATGTCCTAATCAGAAGGTATTCATACAATCGATATATATTAATAATTTTGTATTTTTGAAATAATGACTCGGTATGGAATAAATAATTAACGTTTCCAATAAAGCGTAACACTCTCTTTTGAAGCAATAGTATTTTGTTTAGATTTGATTTTGTCGTCGTACCCCATATGATATGACAATACGTTATTTGGGATTTAAATAATGCATGATATATTTGTAATTTTATATTTTCGGGGAGAATGAAACGACATCGAGCAATAATACCGACGATTTTGCATAATTTACTGGTAATATGATTTATATGTTCATCCCAAGACAAGTTTTCTGAAAATATAACACCCAATGTTTTATGATTTTTCACTAGTTCAACTGGCTTAGAATTAAACTGGAGAGTTTTGTTTAGAGCTACATGTTTATTGATTGATCTAAATAATATTGCTTTAGTTTTTGTTTCATTAATATTAAGCCCATTTGAATTTGACCACATTGCAAATTTGGAGAGCATGACATTTCCTTTGATTATTAAGTTATCCGCATCCGCGTCAGAGAGGAACAGGCTGGTGTCGTCCGCATACATTATAAAATGAGTGTCTTCATCAGTATTCATAATATCATTTATATATATATTAAACAGTAAGGGCCCCAATATGCTACCTTGTGGGACACCATATCTGATCGGCATAAAAGATGATAAATGTCCATCAATGCACACACACTGCATACGATCTTCTAGATATGAACACAAAAGTGAAAGTGAGGGACCACGAATGCCGTACTGGTATAATTTGTCAACAAGTATTTTGTGATTAATACAATCAAAGGCTTTGCTAAAATCTATAAATATGCCTAACGTCAAAAGTTTGTTTTCGATGTTATGTAAAATAATTTCCTTTTGTAAGAGGAGTGCGGATTCCGTCGACTTTCCTTTTCTAAAACCGAACTGACACTCAGAAAGTACTGAGTGTTTGACAAAAAAACTATCTAAACGACACAAAATAATCTTTTCGAGCCCTTTAGAAAAAATAGGTAGGACCGATATAGGTCTATAATTAGACAAATGATTCTTTTCACCACCCTTATAAAGCACTGACACTTTTGCAAGTTTCATTTTCCTAGGGAAATCTCCGCACGACAAGCACAAATTGAAGATGTGTACAAGATATGGCGCTATAATGTCAAGAATATATTTAATGGGTTTAATTTGGAGGTCATCAATATCACATGCTTTACTATTTTTTAGGCCCATAAATGTTTTAAACACTTCATCATAACTAGTAGGATCAAGAAAGATGGATTCATTGATTCCTCGTGAAATACCGTTCACAGCTGTCTCGCAGTATGAGCTGGACGCCAGATTTACGAAATGGAAATTAAAACACTCAGCCAGCGCGGCGTCGGACACCAATCTGCCATCTATGTTAAGTTCTCCTATTGAACTGTGCGATCTACCGCGCTGTAAGATTTCATTTATTGATTTCCAAACGACATCTGGACGTTTCCTTGAAGCATCATAGAACAGTTTATTATAATATTCACGCTTTGCCCTCCTTAGATCTGCTGTTAAGGTATTGCGATATTTCTTGAAGATAACTAATTTATTCAGGTCTTTCGTAGTGATGTAATCTCTGTACAACCAAGTTTTGTGCCTTATCATTTTAATGTGAACAGGCGTAATCCAAGGCTTACGAATTTTTTTTGATGAGGTAATTGTCTTATATGGAAAACATTTCTTATAAACAGTTTTTAATCTATTAAGGAAGTTTTCATACGCATCGTTGATGTTTTTCTGTGACAGTATCGGCGTCCAATCTATAGATGAAATTTCATTTCTAAAATACAAGAGGTTTTGATCTGATATATACTGGTAAGAAAAAGGCTGTATTTTGACCTTAGCTATAAGATCTGTACGATGAAAGGAAACAAAAGTTCACAACGTGCCAAAACTTACGCAGATTAGTTTCCAGTAGCGATGGAAGGGTTTGATTAAAAAAAGCATGTTTGGCGAGAGACAGTGCACGTGCGTACTCATCCTCTGCACAATGATAAGCTGCCCATCTCTCTGGGATCATTGATATCTTGGCTCGTCGGAAAAGGCGCTTTTTTTTGTTTGATAACCGTTTTAATGTTGGTGTATACCAAGGTGACTGTGTATTTCTAATTTTGCGAAGGGGTATGTAACGGCTAGTAAGCTCAGTTACTTTTGATTTAAACATACACCAATTATCTTCCAATGATTGCTCAGAAAATGTCTGAAGAAAATCTGATAAAAATATCTCGAGTTCATTATTAATCCCGGTGTAGTCAGCCCTACTATAGTCTCTAAATACCTTTGAAGCTGCACATTTGCGAGGCGAACTGTTCGGAATATTAAAGTGAATGACGGAATGATCGCTTACACCTGGAAAAACTGAAAGTGATTGTACAAGATTTGGATGGGTAGTGAATACTAGGTCAAGGACAGTGGCACTTGCCGGGGTTGTACGGGTTGGACATTTAACGAGCTGAGTCAAGTTAAAATCCGAGCATGTAGTAAGAAAGGAATTGCACTCAAGAGAGCCGGAGCTTGCTACGGGAATAGGTGCGTCCCAGGAAACGTTGGGAAAATTAAAATCACCAAGAACAAAAATGGGCGATGACGGATACCTTACGTGTAATGTATTCAAAGCATCATGTAGATCAGAAGAAAATCCAGAAGGTGAATTAGGGGGGCGATAACAAGCGCAAAAAATTACGTCCTTGTGGTTCAGACGAATGCGCACAGAAGTTAATTCAAGAGGCGAGGCAAGCGACACACCAAAAGAAACTAACTCGTCGCAAACCGCTATCAGAACGCCACCCCCAGACCGAGTTCCCCTGTCACATCTGTAGAATCGATACTTCTTTTGGCAATTTAAAATCTCACTATTATCTACTTTTGCGGGTAGCCAAGTTTCCGTCAAGACCACTACATCAGCAAGACATGTGTCAATTAAAGAAGACAAGGCGTCGCGCTTGTTGATAACGCTCCTGACGTTACAAAGCAAAAAAGAAAAATCACGTACTAAGGAGGCACTGGACATAGTAGGCGAGGGAAGATTACGATCACCACCCCTCACCGACCGCTAAAGTGATGTGGATGCACTGGGCGCACCCTCAGAGCTTGATGATTGTTGCGCCAAATTACGGGAGGGTCGTGGTCGAGAGAGCTCCGAGATCTGGTCTAGCTCCTGGTCATAAAAATAACACTTATCATTTACATACAACTTGTTATAACTAAGCTTGAAGGTGGAACTCCGAGTCTTTCCAAATTCGATTAGGTTCCTTCGAGCCAAGCGTGTCGCAGGACAAAAATCTTCGCTAATGCCGATACAGTTTAACTTTAGCTTGGCTCTAAGCTGCATCACCTGTTCCTTCGTTTTAAAAGACGAAAATTTGACAATCACTGGTCTACATTTGTTTGCAAAAAACTGTCCCAATCTATGAGCACGCTCGACGTCAAATGACAGCGTGTTGGCAGTCAACTCAGCTGAACCCCTGTCGAAGCAGAGCGATAACGCGTTTTTAACCTTTTCTTCGGCCTGTGACCACGTTTCCGACACACTGTCAGGAATTCCGTAGAAAAGTATATTGTTTCGCCTGGATTGATCCTCCATTTCATCCAGTCGTGAGTGCAAGGCGGCATTAGCATTCCTCTGATCTCTGTTTTCCCGTCGCAGTGCATCCAGTTCACTCTCCATTGTTCCAGCTTTATTCTCAACAGACGTAAGTCTTTCCCCGATATTTGTAATTTTGTCGTCGATAGTTTTTTGGCCCTGTTTTACTTCATCAATGAAAGTTTTCAACTCTGTTTGACCCGTCTCAAACCTTTGTGACCGAGAATTAAGTTCGTTCAACAGGTGAAACATCTGAGTGAACTGGGCCAACTGCTCTGCACTCATAGGACCAGGATTTGGTTCAACGTCGCCACAACAAAGAAGTGATCGAAAAAAAGAAGCGGAAGTCGCAACACAAGACTGCAAGTGGCGTGGGCAGGTCAGCAGCAATAAAAAACGGTCGTCCGAACGGAAAGAATAGCAATGGTCAATTTTAAAACGTACCTGAACGAAAAGAAGGAACAACTTATTAGGCATCTCGCCCGCGCTGCTGCCAACCTGCCCACTGAAGTAGTTGTCGAGATGGCACGCCTTTATACACTCGAACAGCCACGCCGATGTCCCACGTAGTCGCTCGGTGTCCCACGACACCTGGTAGTCGAAGATGTCACTGGCCGTCGTCGAGTCACGGTAGGGTGAGGTGTACTGACTTGTCACCGCGCAACTTCCACGCGTGCAACCGATGGTACCCTCGAAGCAAAGATTAGTTGCTGTCGTATCAGTGGATTTTCCATGAGGCAGCAGCGTGATCTGAACGAAAAGAAGGAACAACTTATTAGGCATCTCGCCCGCGCTGCTGCCAACCTGCCCACTGAAGTAGTTGTCGAGATGGCACGCCTTTATACACTCGAACAGCCACGCCGATGTCCCACGTAGTCGCTCGGTGTCCCACGACAGCTGGTAGTTGAAGATGTCACTGGCCGTCGTCGAGTCACGGTAGGGTGAGGTGTACTGACTTGTCACCGCGCAACTTCCACGCGTGCAACCGATGGTACCCTCGAAGCAAAGATTAGTTGCTGTCGTATCAGTGGATTTTCCATGAGGCAGCAGCGTGATCTGAACGAAAAGAAGGAACAACTTATTAGGCATCTCGCCCGCGCTGCTGCCAACCTGCCCACTGAAGTAGTTGTCGAGATGGCACGCCTTTATACACTCGAACAGCCACGCCGATGTCCCACGTAGTCGCTCGGTGTCCCACGACACCTGGTAGTCGAAGATGTCACTGGCCGTCGTCGAGTCACGGTAGGGTGAGGTGTACTGACTTGTCACCGCGCAACTTCCACGCGTGCAACCGATGGTACCCTCGAAGCAAAGATTAGTTGCTGTCGTATCAGTGGATTTTCCATGAGGCAGCAGCGTGATCTGAACGAAAAGAAGGAACAACTTATTAGGCATCTCGCCCGCGCTGCTGCCAACCTGCCCACTGAAGTAGTTGTCGAGATGGCACGCCTTTATACACTCGAACAGCCACGCCGATGTCCCACGTAGTCGCTCGGTGTCCCACGACACCTGGTAGTCGAAGATGTCACTGGCCGTCGTCGAGTCACGGTAGGGTGAGGTGTACTGACTTGTCACCGCGCAACTTCCACGCGTGCAACCGATGCCAATCTGCCTACGCTTCTTTGTCGAATTTCGAATCCTGATTGAACCTCTGATTTTATGCACAGTACCCAAAAGACAGTCCTGATACCAGGCACGTAGCCAGGGGGGGGGGGCACGGGGCCCGAGCCCCCTCCCCCCTCCCGAAATCTTCCATTTTGCTGGGACCTCCTCTCCCCCCTCCCCCTCATACAGCATTTTGTCATGAGCGCCCCCCCCCCTCCCGAAACAAAATCCTGGGTACGTGCTTGCCTGATACCATCACTCCTTTGCATATACCTCTGACCACTTCATATGTATTATAGTTCCATAGTGCCTTGAGCTTCATAATAGACGAATTCCTTTTCCCTTTTCTAATTATATTCTCATGTTCCTCTAGCATAGATATTTCCTTCCTTAGTGAGTCAGATCTGGCTACCAGATATTTGTATTTTCCTACATTGTCTATTACAATGTTTTATATCCTCAGGGGTTCAATTTTTTCGTTGATAAATACTCCGGACTTGTCACTACTAAAACTCATGCCCAAGGTATCCCCTTCCTCTCCACATATTCCAGCTAGCTCCTGTAACGTATCCTGGTTATCTGCCACAAGACTATGTCATCCGCATACACCAGTCCTGTCATTACCTGTACTACATTTCTCCCTTCTTCCATATAACTCACATAAAAGCCTAAGTTGTTCTTCTCTCATTTCTTTTTCATTTCACTGAGATATACCATGAAGAGTAGAGCCCTGCCTGAGCCGTCCTTTTATTGCTGCGGGTTGTATAGTTTCTGCTTCCCATGCTATAACTACCTTATTATCTGTGTACACCTGCTGAAGAAACCTAACCAGATTTGCATCTAAGTTATACTCCTTCAGCTGACCTTAGAGGTTTTTCTTGCTCATATTATCGTACGCTCACTTGATGTCCAAGTAAGCTAACCATAAAGGTATTTAGTTCTTCATTGCTATTTCTATTTATTGTGAGGTGACGAATAATTTATCTTCCAGTCTTCTATCTCTTCGGAATCCGTTTCAAAGCTCACTCAGTATTTGCGTATCTTCTGCCCATTCCCCCATTCTCCGCATTACTATCTGGGCCAGACTTGTACCGTACGCATTACAAGTAATCAAATTACTTGTAATCGATTACTTTTTAGTAATTTTGTAATCAGTTGATTACTTTTATTCGGCAGTAATCACAAGAGTAATCTGATTACTTCTTGAAGTAATAAAATTACTTCTAACCGTTACTATTTTTCCACGGGACCCTCCCCCCCCCCCCCCCCCCCCTCACACACCTTTTTTTTTTCTGAAATGACAAAAATACAATTTGCTTCTTTTTTTGAACAGAAAAAAAAAAAAGGTTTTTGCGGATCTATAGGAAACGAGATCAACCCCTTTGTATGTATAGTTTCTGTGGAATGTCTGTTTCTTTTTCAAGATGGGACTGGGATTGGGAAGCCCCAGGAAAGCCCCAGTGCGTGACAAAGGCCATCCAGGGCGAAGTTTGACGGAACAGAATGTAGCTTTGTAAGTCCTTCGTTCAAACTAGCCCCCTCACGCACACACACACACGCAGAAATAAAAAAAAATAATCCTGCTTACGGTACCAACTCGCAGCCCATAGGAGAACCAGAACCGAAGAATGTCTAAAGCGGATGCAAAATATAACAAAGCCAGTTCAAATACACGTCAAGATCCCGTATTTCCCCTACGTGGTCTTTGTGACAAGCAAGGTTTCGAGGTTGGAAGCAGTTCATTGTTATGAGCGCTAAAGATGCAAGTCTTCACACAATAAAGTAATCGGAAAAGAAACAGTTACTTCTTAAAGTAATGTCCAATTACTTTTGCTGTCGAGTAATCAAGTAATCTAATCGAATACTTTTTAGCCAAGAGTAAGAGTAATTGTAATCAATTACTTTTATTTAGTAACGTGTACACTGTATGTCTGCATAGCTAATCTTTATAGAACTGTAGTTACCGTTATTGGGCGATATGACTTAATGTTGTCTTTGTTTCCTCTGCCTTTATATATATTAGTCTCATCTTAGTTTCCATTCATTGGCTACCTCTCCTCCCATAATTATTTGATTAATCACATGCCTTAACTTCAATTTGCTTGTTTTTTCTAGTGTCTTATTGAGTTATATGGGTAGGTCGTCCCTTTCGCTGTACCTGCTGGAACCTTACTCTCTGCCTTATCTCATTCTCTTGTGGTTGTCTTTATTTTTACATATTTCTGCTTCTCCTCTGCACTCGTGCTGTCAGTGCTGTCCACTGTCCTTCTCTGCTCAAGCTGGGAAAAAGCGTCGTCGTTTGTCCGCCTAATATGTTCCCGTGCCTCCTCCCCCACTAGTCTTCTCCCCTCCTGTGTGGTCAGTACGTGTAGGAAACACTCTGTCTTTTCCCCTACGCTTTAATGTGCTCCCAAAACCTCTTTGCCGCATTTCTATCTTTTTTATTTATTTCCATCATCTACTGCACTCATGCGCTCCCAATTTCGGCCTGCATTAGAGTTGATGTCTCCCTTCTGCGCTCTTGGAAATTCTCCCATTTTGATGCTATACTTTAGCTGGCAAGGCTCCCCTTTCTTTGCCCACCTAAGCTCCATAGATGCCTCTTGGCGCCGAAATACGGTTCCTTTAACCTTCTTATTCAACCAGCTTTTTGGTTTGTGCCTTCGTTTTTGCTTTCCTCTTTGTTTAATTCGATGCTTGACTCCGCCGATTTCACAAACCTCACTCCGATTGAGGCGCCCCTCCACTTCCTCGAGGAAGGCGCGAGGGCCGGCGCTGGCCGATCGCGGCCGCCTATCCGTCGTTGCGATTGGCCAGCGCCGGCCTTCGCCTTTTCCTTGAGAAAGTGGAGAGGCCCCTCAATTGAAGTGAGGTTTGTGAATTCGGCGGTAATTCTCTTTTGAAGATTCCTGTTAGAGCCTCATACGTCCATTCTCTTTCTGGTTGCTTCGACGCTATGTTCTCAAAGCTTTTAGACACGTTTTGTATTTGAGCTTCACTACCCGCTCGTTGATGAGCTTGTTGCTCTGGTTCGGATGAGCCAAATTTAGTCTTAATTCTTTCGTGGTCACTCCCTAAGCTTTTTGTACCTTCCACATCTATTTCCATACTTCCTAGCTTGTCATACAGTTTGAGGGACATGAGGCAGTCTATTTGTTGAGTGTGAGAATTATTTCGTTCCCACGTTATTTTCCCGTGGCATTTTACTTGTGCATTAACTATATAAGACTAGGTCCAGGGCATCACAGAAATCTTCTAACAGCTTGACGGTTGTATCTGTGAACCCGTCAAACTCTTCTAAGTGGGCATTCATGTCTCCTATGATAATTATTTTCTGATTAAAGACCGACCTACGGAACCATTTTCCGCAAGGTAGGAAAATGCCCCTCGCGCCCCTCCTCTTCTCACCCTCTCCCAAAAGTCACGTGATGGCAGGGGCTTCTTTCGTGTCGGCTTAAGCCCCTGCCATCACGTGACTTTTGGGAGAGGGTGAGAAGAGGAGGGGCGCGAGGGGCATTTTCCTACCTTGAGGAAAATGGTTCCGTAGGTCGGTCTTTAAGCTCAACTTCTCTGATGTCGCTCGATATACATAATACATGTAAAGTGTTCTGTATTTTCCTCCCTTGAGTCATTTCGTGTTTTCAGGTACCCCAGAAGAGCGTTCAGACCTGTTACTTTACCTTTGAGCCATCAGTGTTCTCTGCAGCTTTGCTTCTCTCTTTCCCAGTCTTTTCCTTTAACTAATATGCATAGACCTCTGCCTTTGCGTTCACCTCCCCTCCGGTTACATCCCATTCAGGAGTAGCCTAGTATCTACGGTGTTTCCTAGCCTCATATCTAAGGTGAGTTTCTGCTACCCGATACACTATGAAATTTTCAGCCCCTAATTGTTCATCAATATCCTCCCACTTTATTTTGTTTCCACCTCCCTGTATGTTTATGAAGCCTATATTGATCCGATTCTTTCTCTTATTTCTACGGGGCTTCCTCCTGCTCTCCCTGTTGCTCTTGCGGTACTCACACCCCGTAGCTTCCCCCGACTCTGGTACTGGTACATATTCCCACGCGTGTCGCCGAGCGAGCGCCTGCGGTGACGAGTGGTTACCGGCTTGCCTTTCGTGCGGAGGCCCCAGGTTCGATTTCTCGAGCGACGCGTCTTATATTTATTATTTCAATATAGCGTTCTCGAAAGTTCTAGAAACCTTGTCGTCTGAACGAGGTACGAATGTTCTATGCGCCGAACGTTCTACGCCGATTGTTCTAGAAGCCCACGCGTCTACATTAGGGGCTCCGACGTGGCGAGCCGGAGTCTCGTCCCAGCGCTCGATCCTGCTGTTTCGCCGACATCGACGCCTGCGACGCTAGCCTTCTTACTATTTTGTCTTGGGCACAAGATCGCCCCATTAAACGTTTAATTTCTCCAGTTATGCGCCGCCTCATCATTTGTCATTCATGACAATATGGTACTGGTACACATCGCGACACTGTTAGCGCGAACACGACATCGGCGCATTTTGCATTTTACTTCCAAATAGTATTAGCGAGCACGAAAGTTTATCGCTTACATTATAGAACTAAATGAGCTCTTTCCATAGCAATAATAACTTGGATGACATCCCTTGGTTTCAAAGAGAAAAACTGAAAAAACCGGCGATCGCTTGTTCGCGCTAACAGTGTCGCGCTCTGTACATCTACACCGGTGCCCTCCGAGCTCTGTGGGTCCTCAAAAAGCCCCAACACGCCAACCCGGCCTCTCTCCCACTCTCCTACCTATGTATAGACTGTAGTGGTTTCCACCCCATGTAAAATGGACGGAGCCAGCCGCATAAACCTCCCAGTTTATCTCTTCTACGCCGTACTCAAGTCGTCGGCTCATCCCCTTAATCACTCGGTTAGCCTCAATGACCCGCCTTTCGATGTCAACAGTCTGTCCCGGACACCTGGGATGGTGCGTATTTCCACGCGCACCCTCTCACTGACCGCTCTTAGTTTACCCAGTCCTGCCTCTATCTCATCCACCGGCCACTGATATCCGCTGCCCTCGATCGACTACTGACGAAGACGATACACCCTTGTACAAAAGAAAAGGAGGGTGAAGCCCGCCACGGGCACGAACTGTACAAGTAAGCTGACGGCTGTACCTCGACCTCCGAGGAGTAGGGCGCTCTTTGTGTCTCGACTTGACCCTACAACACTGTTGACGACAGCGCAGCAATACTCAGCAACGTCGTCAACACATGTTCTGTACCCAACTTCCGTCTAGACATATGAGCTATGCATCGTTCCACATCGCTGTAGAGTGGGACGATGTTGACAAAGTGAATGGCGCGAGTGTGTGGCCCATTGGCTGTCTCTTTAGGCAGTTTTTTGGGGTTGTTGAAGAGAAACGAAGAAGATGCATGATGAGTGTACCATATATTATCAGAATGTACGTGGTTTGAGGACTAAGGACGCCGAGTTTTTTCGGAGGCTATGTGAAGCACGTATTCAATCATATGCCTAACATAAACTTGGCTTGTAGATGAAATTTCTAGTTCTAATTATTTTCCACCCAAGTATGAAGCATATAGACGTGATCGTGACTATGTGAAAACGGGAAAGAGCTTGGTGTTCTCATTGCAGACTGCTATTACAGGGCATGTATTTACGGATATAGTCAACGCTATGAAGCACACAGAGCAAATCTGCTTGACAAAACACCAAAGAATGCTAAATTTGCCAAATCAAGCGATCAAAACAGACGACAAGAACGAAGCATAGAGTTGTGGAACGAAGAACACGTACTGAATTAGTAACAAACTATTCCAACTTATTCAAGCTGTAATAGCTTACTCAGGCTATTACAGCTTGAATAAACACGTACACACGGCGTCGGTTCTTGATCGGTGTTAAGCGTGCGAAGGCACGGAGACGTGGCACTTCGGCGTGCCACGACGGACCGCGAGACCGGCGAAACTTGCTGTGGCACACGTGCTGCGAGACCGGCGAAACTCGCTTTCGAGCGCGAGCGTCTTGAGACGCGGAGTTCCGCTACATCCACTCGGCACGGCTCAAATTATACTTCGTTTCACTTTATCTGCGAGCGAAGCCAAAGCTAGAAGCGCGAGACCAGCGCTTTTTGCATTTCTCCCCAGCTCGCGCGCTCGAGCAAAGCCTGAACGCACGGAGCTTCCGTGCACGCGCTTCCAGTTTTGCCTTCGCTGGCACATAAGGTGAAACGAAGTATAGTCGTGTCACAAATTTAGAGCACACGACCACCGCTAGGGGCTGTTTCGCGGCCTGTGGTTGGCCCCGAGATGCTCGCCTATTCAAACCAATGTATGGCCAAACTCTCTCAATAAACGGCTCTGGGTGGAGTGTACTAGAATACTTGGGTAGTGTTGGGACCCGAGGGGCTCGCCTGAAGCGCGTGGTATTGATCGCGACAGGTGTCGACACCGGCGCGTTATCCAGAAGGTGTGCGCATGCGCGGCTGCACGCGCGAAAATATGAATCTTTGGTGCCGCTTTGGTGGAGTGCACATATAATTTCTGATACAGCTATACTCTGTTTCATACTTAGCGTGCAACGCTGTCAAAGCTACTGGCGCGAGCGTGGGGCTTGATCTCGTTGATCATTTGCACGCGTTCTCGCGCAAACAAAACCATAAATGAGGCCACGCGCTCGCGCCAGTAGCTTTGAGAGCGTTGCACGCTAAGTATGAAACAGAGAATACGATCTGCCAGCGGTCATACCGCGGCATAAATTACACTGCGGCACGATCGTTAGCAACATGATGCTTTAATGTATTGGACGGTACAAGCCACATTACCCTTCCTTTACATAAAAACAATTGCGACTTTAAAGAAGCGGATTGCAAGTTCTTTCAGCGGAGAATTAGCTGCGACTTTTGGTTTGTCGGATGGTGAGCATTTTAAATGAAATGCCCATTTTCTTGGTCGCAAAGGCCGAACATTAGATATTTGAAACAGATATCTAAAACTTGGAAGCAGTTTTTGTTTTCCTATCTATTTTATAATCGAACGAAACGGCACATACTAAAGTCTGATATTCTTTTAGTATGTTTTTAATGGACCCCTTTCGAAATTCACGCGCCCATTGTTAAAAGGTCTGAACCACTGCACAATGGCGGAAAACGCGACACCACAGAGTTTGAAATTCTAACACTGCACAAGCTAGAATGAAATGCCATTAGTACGGTTTCTAAGGTTCCTACATTGGCGGTGTCTTGTGCGTCCGCCATTGTGAAGGGATTCCACAGCTTCCAACAGAGTGCGCTCTTTCGAAAGGGGTCTATACCCCAGGTTAACTTCTCTGTCTTCTTTTCTGCCCGTCTTCTTTTTCTTGCCCTTAATCAGCTCGCTTCACTTGTCACTCATTTTTGTGTTCATTTATGCGAAAAACCACCCAAGCGACGGTCGCAAAGAGATGATAGTCTTATATTTCTTCATGGCTGCCACGACCATCCGAGGACCACCCGACGTTCACTTCAAAGAAATTGCTTATAAGCTGTGAAAATTTTTATCACGCGCTTAAACAGTGAACTTAAGTCCAAAAACTGAGACAACGTGGGCTGGAAAAGTAATGCTTTATAAGATTTGAAGAAGAAAACAAGCGACTATTTTACATCATTTAGACCAGGAAACATCAGCACACGTAAATAAGGCAATGTAAAAGTTGTAATAGTTTACAGCACGGCACTGAAATACATGGTTACAATGTGCAGCGCATACATGGCCCTGAAGGTATGCTTGGCATACCACATCAGGTAAGTTGTCGAAACAAATGAACACCGCCTTTTCGATCCTGATCTTGTTAGACTTCGGCTCAAGAGCAGTCTCCAAATAAGCAACACTGTCGAAGTTGCTGAACTCGTGAACAGCCCAGTAGGGAGATAGCACATTCAGGGAGCCTAGTGCGTCGCGATCGATGCCTTGTGGGAACACGGCAGGAGCTTCGCTGTTCACCACTGGTGACGCTCAATTTCCCAAGCGAGCCCCGAACGCTTTGCAACAATGGGCTCCAGTTGACTTGCCTTCCGCTTCCTTCCCTCTCGTCCTGCGGGAGGGGCACCACTCAGGTCCTGGAGTACACATGGCAGCAGAGTCGGCACCGCGTCTGGCGTAAGCGCGGAGTGTCCACGAGGAATCCTCACTTCCTTTCCGTCGATTATGTGGACGTCGTCTCGAAGGATGAAGCGGGGCTCGAAGTGCGGCACGCAGACAGCGCTATTTTCTTCAAGACGCTTGTCCGATCGTTGCAGATTCCTTTCCCAAAGATCTCTCGTGGCACTGTCTTTTGGAACGCCGAAAATGGACGCCGTTTTCACGCCTTTCACTCGGATGCAGCCCGTTTGGCAATCAGGTGCGCAGAAAGAGCTATGTCACCGTTTCGCCAAAGGCATTTCGGCGCTACACTTACGCGTTCACCATCCGAAAAATCAGAAGACACAAGATTCAAAGCATATTACGATCGAACACACGGAACTATGAAATCGTGGTTCCGACACGCACACCGCTCGAAGTGAAAAACACACGGAACTATACTCTGTTTCACCTTGGTCGTACTGCAGGAAAGGCTACAAGCACGAGCTCCTTGCTCTAGGGCACATCTCGGCGGCACAAGCTCTCGTGCAGCAAGGGCAGCTGCCAACGCTATGAGCTCGCGCTTCTAGCCTTCGCTGCGGTACAACATAAGGTGAAACGGAGTGTATAAAATCGTGGTACCGACACGTGCACCGCTCAAAGTAAAAAAAAAAAAAAAAGGCGGGCTGCGCAATTTTTTTTTCGGATAACTCGACTACAGCGCCGCCACGGACTGTCAATACACGCGCCCTCACGAGCTCCGTTGTCGAGCCGCTCCGGTCACAAAATCACAGTCCAACGTGCGATCTTCACAGCCCAGCACGTGCGTGTTTGTCGCTTCGGAAAGCGAGCAAAGCACGCGCCATACGCACGAACGCTCAAAATGGCACCGGCTTTCCAAAAAAGGACACTTGGCAGGTTCCATTTTCAGTGTTCGTGCGTATGGCGCGTGATTTGCTCGCTTTCCGAAGCGACGAACGTGCGCGTTCTGGACTGTGATTTAACACGTGTGGACTGTGATTTTTGTAAACAGTGGAAACGTCTATAGACCTTTCCAATGTTTACAAAATCACAGTCCAGCGTGCGATCTTCACAGCCCAGCACGTGCGTGTTCGTCGCTTCGGAAAGCGAGCAAAGCACGCGCCATACGCACGAACGCTCAAAATGGCACCGGCCACAAGCTCGTTTTTGGAAAGGTCTATACTAGTGCACTGTGGCGCAGGTGCGGTGGCCGCACCTGCGCTGCAGCGAACAAGCGGGGATGCGCGTTCGAGCAATTGTCATAAAGATCATGTGGCGCCGAGCGCCGACCGACCCGACTGACATCCCGGCTCCGCGCTCCGCTGTGTTCGTGAGTGACTCGGCCGACACTGCCCCACTCCCGGAGTGATCACGTGCCTCCGCCGTGTTCCCCGCGCTAAACCCCGGTGTCCGCCCGTGTGCTCTTGAACCCTGGGAGTTCGGCCGTCCACAGGCGCTTGCCGCCCGCACACCTGAGACCGTTCACCCGACCTCTATCTAATCTCACCTCTTTCTACTTATCTTTCACTACCACACCCCTCCCCAAATGATAGTTACGACTCCCACCTGAGTGAGATAATCTTCCTCTCCAAACACCTTCTCTCTCTCTCTCTCTCTCTCTCTCTCTCGGAGTTGACCACTTTGGACTTGACGGCCTTCTCTTGCGTGTACGAAGAAGTTGTGGCGAGTGTCTGAATGTTGAGGCTTTTCCGAAGAGCCCTCTGGAAGCCAAGCGTGTGCAGGCAAGTATCACTCAATGGCTATGTTCCAAATCTTACCCGAGTAACCTGTCCACTACGTTAGCGGGTTTTTACGTGACATCAGCGCGTGACATCGAGATTTAAACGATCCGAGACTCGATTCTGGAACGGCCGGGATACAGTGGCTCAAATGGGTAGTGCAGCTAGGGTGCCCACATGTTTCTGCGGAGCGGAGCGGAAACATGTAGGCACCCTAAGTGCAGCGACCGTGTAGCCTCCGCCGTGCATTGGAGCGGCCGCCGCTTGGAAGACGGTGACATCACGGTGTAAGGGGCGACGTCCCTTACACCGTGATGTCGGGTGCTTTGGGACGCGGTAACAGCGCTTCAGACTTAAAAAAAAGAAAAAAAAACCTCAACAAATTCTGTAATTTAGCTCCAATGAACGGACGATGACGAGGTTTGTATTGGCGGGGAATAAATATCTGAGCATGACTGCAAAAACGCGAAATTACAAACGCGCGCCCTCGTGAGAGTTGGTTTATCGCGCAGTGCAGTCGTTCGTTTATTTTTTTTTTTTTTCGCTTGACAGCAGTTGTTACGCTGAGAAGTGGGAATGCCTGGATGATAGCTGCTCCGTCTGCCATGTCCGCGCTCGCGCGATAGATATCGGATTATTTTCTTTTCTCGGACTGTTCAAAATGGGTTCGATTCAGATGGTGCATGCGACGCGACACCATATTTTATAAGTTGATCACCTACACAAGTGGAAATATTTCTACTCTATTTCTTTCATCACTCAATACACTGAGTAAGAAGTTGTTCGAAAGTGGGTGAGAGATGTGAATTAATTGTGCAGTCCCACATTGATGTTGAGTATGTAAAAGTCTTTATCCCAGTCTCTGGTGCTTTGCTACGTTGTGCGTCGTTGCGCCTTGTGCTTGATCGCTCCGTTTGTGGGTCACAATATTCGCGGACTAGCGCAAAAACAACAACAACAACAACAAAAAAAAACAGATTGGCTATTAAAGGCTTATCAAAAAAGTTTATTAAAAAATGTAAACGTGGGAGGTTTCTCACTAGCTTCATGGGCACGGAAGATGAATATTTTAAAATATGTGATGAGGAAATTTATTTCCCTTCGCAATTTTCTAGCGTTGGTTTTCCATGCAAAAAGAATAACTTTATCGCTGTATTAGAGCTATTTCTGTTCCTCGCTTTCATCTCCGTTAGTGAGTGGTCAGGTACCCAGCACTATACGTAATGTACTACGTTGTTTTGTTCGTCTGGAGTCCCTCAGATTGCGGATTGCAAGAAGAAAAACGGTATTGATACGAGAATAAATGACCTGAAAATAGACGTGAAAAGAATCAGTCAAGCAGTTGTTTTATCTATTCCGAATTACTTTTATAAGACACGCCCGCACTCTCAAACTGTACTTCGTCTACAGGTTGTGTATTTTAACAAAATAATTGAAGTATGGTGGCAGGAACCCACGTTGTGGAATTTATTATCGAAAATATTTGCCAAAATGTTTCATTGTTGAACCGCTATTATATATCGGCTACCAGGGAATTGCTTTAGGTCTTCGATTGTGGTTTCGGTTATTGACAAATCAAAATAAAAGTTTTGTTCGGCTTACGACTGGTAAACAAAATACGCTATTTATTGGCGTTCGCTCGAGCTCTACAGGGCTTTGCTGTGTTTCAAGTAACTCCAGTCCTTGCACAAATTATTGGTTGTATTGTTTCGATCAAAACTACTAAGCACGTGTCTCTTACTTTGTTGAACTACTTTATCTTACCTAAATACTCTGTTCATTTTATCTAAGTTAAAACTACCAGTTAAGCCTTCGTACGTACCCGACATATGTATTGTAATTGTATTATTTACATAGCTTATTTTTTATGGGTGATGTTTAAGAGCGTCTTTGTGCATCCTTTACTTATTTTATCATCTTGTCACCGTAATTAACAACAATTATGCGTACGTTCATAATATTTTATTAGATTACTAAGTGAAATTCGCATAAGAAATAAGATCGGGAAATTTCTAAAGATTTACAATTTCTCCATGCATTTTTTCTTTGTCGGGGTACGGTGCAATTGATTGAAGAAATCATCATTAGCTAGCATCAGGTGCTCGTTTCGTCGCGGTACGGTGTAAGAGACAACAGAGGCTGTGTGCAGAGCCAGGTTGACAAACTAATTACATTAATACTGCAATCACTGTTCAAAGCGGTAATCTCAAAACCATAACGAAAAAGAAGAAGAACAGGTGTGCAGATAGAAGTTTCGATCAGTTTTAAGATTCTTAGAGTTGTATTCACGCAAGAAATGAATCGGGATGAACATCTAAATCTTGATAAAGCTGTCACATGTGATTGGCATATTGTATCCTCACCGCTCTATTTTGCCAAAAATTCTAAATTGTTAATCTATAACCCGTTATTTCTTTCCCAATACATAACTGTCACCTCGTCTGGGGAAATACTAGAATGGCGAATTAGAACAAGATTCTTATGCTAAAAAAAGATAGTGCGAATGATATGTAATGTTAAATATCATTACCCTTGAAGACATCTGTTCACTAACTTAAATGGAATACATGTTCACAATATATATATGTCGGTTATATCTAAGTTATAGGTTTGAAATCAAATATAATGTTAGCTATCTCAGTGAAGTAGCGCCCTTGTCGCCGAAAATTGACAACATAATTCCACTCGTAACCTATCGTGAACAAATGCTATCCAACGTGCTTGCGACCCTACTTAAAGGGGCGGGTGCAACGATATTCAATTGGAATGTTTTTAACTTTACACGAGCTTACTGGCACTATTGGGACTCAAGGTTACTCGCACGCAACGCCACTGGCCAAGAAACTCCTTTGTTGCGGTGTAATTTCAGAAACAAAAGCGATCATTTCATTCAATCTCTCCTTTGGCAAAATTTGATGACGTAAAGTGGGGATCGCAGTACACCCATATGACGATATTTGAATGCTGTTCATAGATTGGACCCGAGCAATTGCGTGGGCACTCGATTTAGGCTTGTGATAATTACGAGCTTGAGAAGCATTCGGGTAGTGGCCCGTGTCTAATCGCTGCAACTACGACAATAGCCGAGCCATAACAATGCCTGGAACTCAGCGCGTGTCCTGTGCTTTGCCAAACCCAGCGCGTGGCTATGATCAACCATTGGCGGCATATAATCGGCCTCCAGATCACGTGGCCGCTTGTTCTGGCTACGAGTTGAGGGGGTGAACGCTGCTCATTTTTCTTTAATTTTTTACTGAGACGTCTATTGCGTGGGGTGAAAAACGAGCGCGTTTTATAGTAATTAACGTCAGGGATCCCTTCTAAGCGGTATTTGCGCAAAGTAGAAAAATTGTTTGCATCGCCCCTTTAATTAGCTTAATACTCGTAATGTTCATCCCTCGACATCAACAGTAGAAGATACCAGAGATTTTTTTCTTGTAGAGTGGTTTGCATAACAATGACTAAGTAAATACTACACTTAATGTCTCATTTATAAATTGCAGTTATATTGTTGAGAATTAATTTAGTGAATGAATATAGAATTACAGAGTTGTGCTATATATCTAAGCCTTTGAATGCGCACTTGTTGCTTTTAAACTAAACCGTCTGTTTAGGCAGAGCTAATTTATCTGCCACATTGGAATGTTATTGAATTACTGACCTGTGTACTTTTTATTTCGTTTGTTTGTTTACAAAGTGATACATTTCTTTAGTGACCTGCAGCCGCTGTTACCAATTTGGGAACGGGCTCAGGACTAGTCAAGCTGCACAAATGCAGATTTTTTTCCTGAGTCCCCTTCCATCATGCTCTTGTACTTGAAGGAAAAACAATATTATTATTATTACTAATATTATTATTAATTGTTGCACGTACGTTCTCCAAAAACACTTCACAGAAGGGGTAATCGGTAGAGAACGAGATTATATAAGTGGTACACCTACATTTAATGCAAGAACAAAGTGACAATGAAGACATATCTAGCGTCTGTTGACGCGACAGAAGAATAATGAAGAGAAACCATGTCATCTGCCACGACGATCAAGGGACTCAAGCCGCCGTCTCATCTGGTCTCCCGTCCGCATGCGTGAAAGTGCTTAGGTAGCACCAATACCAGATTGAAACGTGCATTAGAGTAAGGATCATGATCAGGGCTTCCACTCATGATCACAGGCGATCAGCGGAGCACCGTCATCTGCAGTTTAAAAGCGCTCACACAGAGAATTGACGCTCACAACAGCGTCGGCTGCTGCGAATCCGTCGCGGCAACCGCGGTGTTGCGTGTTGCATGCAGAAGCGCCCCCACGTGGCCGCCTTCCAGCGCGTGGCCGCTCTTCCAGCTTCGTTCGCTACACTCCCCCTTTAAGCCACTGGAGCCGGAATAATCATCTGGATACTACGTGGATTGGCTTCGTTTTGGGCTAAGGCATACCGAAAACATCGCAGAAATGGCAGAAAATAGCAGACAATCTCTTTTGATCAGGGAGAAAGCACTCGAAGAGACGATAATATTAACCGCTGCGAAGTTTGTCTTTGACAATAACGACACGGTGTTTTCTGAGGCGGCTCCACCAGCTCCTTTTGCTCACTTTCCTTTTGGGCTGTACATCGAGATCAGAATTGCTTATTCCTTCGCTTAGACATCCAACTTTTGTTTTTATTAATCAGCGCGCTAGATGTAAGTCTAGTCTAGGTGCCCCAAGCGCATGCATTCCACGCATCGGAATTTGCACCGATTACGTTTTGCGGAAACTGCTTCCACACGGTGTAGCGGTACAGTGCAGGGGGTTTTCTCAACGGTGATGTGTAAGTAACGTTCGTTTTGACAGGAATATAATTATAAAACCCAGAACTTCCAAACCGCTATATTTCTTGGGAGGGGAGATGGGGGTGGGGTTACTGGTCGTTCAGATGAAACCTTCTAAGCCTTCACTGCTTTACAAGTGTTTTCTCTCATTTCAAGAGCTCTAAAAAAAAAAAAAACAGAAAAAAAAACCAACCTCCACAACATCTACTGCGGTCGAATATTTTCAACGTTGAACTTGAGAATACGAGTTCCCTTCAACACCGAGGACGAGGATGCGGAGAGGCTCCTGTTTACGCTCGCACTCTGATAATACCAACAGAAGAAGGTGCACGGTCTGGATGTTGTGCACAGTCAATTCTGCGTTGGAACCAGCCAATCGCAATAATCACACAAAAATGGCTGCACCTCGTTATCTCTCATTTCGAACGTCTGCCGCCAAAGCCGATGGAGCAAACGAGCTTTGATGGCTGGGGGCGCAGAAAGCAGACGACGACGTCGAACAGATCACGTGGCATATTTACTCGATGTGATCCGATGTTGCCCATCGGTCGAGGAGGGTAGTGTGAGTAATTACTCCAGAGTCAACCAACCCGTTTCTGGAACGCGAGTTCTCACGTCATTGAGTAAGCGCGAGTAAGTTGTGAAACGCCACAGTGCGAAACCTTTACTCCGGATTCGGATCGAGTGAATTTTGGAATACAGACAATGTCGGCTTCCTGAAATGCTGCCAGAACCTGTACACTGACTGCGGTCCCTTTTGCACCAACGAAATGCCGAAGCACGAGCGATTCGCTGCACTCAAGGCGTAATCTCTCACGCAGGTCTAGCGCCGCACTCAGGCCTTTCTCGGTCGCCTCACCATCCGAAAAGTTCAACCAGGCCGTGAAGGATCTGAACAATGTTCCCCAGGAACCTTCCAACGACGTCAAACTTCAACTGTACGCTCTCTTCAAGCAGGTATGCAGAGTTCGCTTCGTCGCAAATACCGATGGTTAATTTATTGTTCGAAAGGTACCTGAGGGATGACGTTGCTGGCAGACTCACTACAGCATGTCCCAAAATATTATTAAAAAATAATATTTTTGAGATGTTTTTTTTTTTTGGCAGAATTAAAGGGATAGTGCAATGATTTTAACGTTAATAGAGTTTGCGGTTTGTATTGTTTATAATGTTCGTCTAGGTGCACGTGTCAAGAATGTGGCACCTTGCCCCGAAAAACTGCTATTTCGTTGCGTAAAAAGGGGAAAAAGATCTAATTACTTTGCGATCTGCAGCTGCGTGTGGCGGTTACGGGAACTACGGTGAAAGGTATCTGGGGCACGCGGAAGTCAACAAAACCTGTCCCCCTCCGCTGCTAGACTCGCCATCAGCCCCGTGGCGAAACCGTCTTTTGTGTCGATCGCTCGCTGCGACCTTCGGAGATGCTAATCCTTGAAAGGTCGACAATCGCGGAGGAAGCGGCTGGGGGATCTGAAGAGGGACCCCAAAGTGAAACCAGGTGTTCCCCCAGAGTACGTCACTCGAAAGACGACGTGAGTGTTGAGAGGCCCTTTGACCTTCAATTGGTTTTTCTTTTTTTTTCTTCTCTTTTTAGACTGGCGTACGAAAGAAAACATGGTTTTCTTTTCTTTGTTTTATAAGTGATGCAGAAAACTTCTCGCAGTTAATTAACAGAAGTCCGAAGATCGCAGCGAGCGATCGACACAAAAGACGGTTGAACTGTGCATCACCGAACGCTCATTCTCTGCCCAAATGTAGAGTTAGCGGTCCGAACCACGTGCCAAAGGTCCAGAACGAACCGTAATCTTCTTTAAAAGTTGAAAGGGATCTTCTGAACATTTCAATAATTATATGGGACCCGGTTTTGGTAACTGGCACCATTTTCCAAATGAAAATTTTAGAAAATTGTTTATAAACTTTTAATAAGAGAGCGGTTAGTTCTGAAATGTAGCATCCGGTTCAGACCACTTGGGCTACATTTGGGCAGAGAAGAATTCACACCCTAAATTTAAAGGGTGAATTATCCCGCAAAATTTAGCGGGGAAATTGACGTCACGTGACCTCAACACTAATTCAGTTTCGCCACTAAATTTAGCGACAAAAGTTACGCTAAATTTCCCCGCTAAATGTAGTGGGGAAACCCGCTAGATGTAGCGAAAAATTTCGCTAGATGTAGCGGAAAATTTAGGTAAAATTTCATGCTAAATGGGAGGGCACTAAACCAGAGAAGGGGAGGGTACGGAGGGGAGAGGAGCATTCCCTCCCCTTCATACCCTACCCTCTCCCCTTCAAGAGTTGCGCTTTAATTCGGCATTACAAACAATTGTAACCGTCTAATTTTTTCATTTAATTTTATATTAAAAAAATTGTGAGTCGTTTACATTTTTTTGCATTTCTTTTCTCCTTAGAGCCCAGCTCTTGAGGAGGAAGAGGGGAGGGTACGGAGGGCAAGGTATTCCTCTCCTCTCCTCTAGCGGGAAATGTTCACCAGATTTCCCGCTAAATATTGAGGAACAAATTCCCCGCAAAATGTAGCGGGGAACGTTTTCCGCAAAATTTAGTGGTGAAATTTTTTCGCTGAATTTAGCGGGGAAAGTTTTTAGGCCAAATTTAGCGGGAAATTATTTCCGATAAATTTAGCGGTGACATTTTCAGCTAAATTTGGCAAGAAAATTCTTTCTGCCTAATTTAGCTGGGAAATTTTTCCATTAATTTTAGCGGGGAATGTTTCGACTAAATTTAGGGAGAGAAGTTTTCCGCTAAATTTAGCAGGGAATTGTCTAAACCAGATTTAGCGCGAAAATTTTTTCGTTGAATTTAGCGTGGAAAATTTTCCGCTAAATTTAGCAGGAATATTTTCCTCTAAATTTAGCAAGAAAAGGCTTTCGCTAAAATTAGCGGGAAATGTTTCTGCTAAATTTTCCCACTAAACTTAGCGGGGAAATAATTCTGCTAAATTTAGCGGGGAAATTTACCTGTTAAATTTAGCGTGAAAATTATTCCGCTAAATTTAGCAGGCAAAATTTTCCGCTATATTTAGCGGGTAAATTTTTCTATTAAATTTAGCAGGTAACTTTTTCCGCTAAACTTACCGGGTAAATGTTTTCGCTAAATTTAGCGGGAAAAACTTTCCGATAAACTTTGCGGATACATTTAAGCTAAATTTACCGATGAAATTTTCCCGCTATATTTAGCGGTGAAATTTTTTCGCTAAATTTAGAAGGAAAATTATTCCCCCGAAATTTAGCTGGGATTTTTTCCTATAAATTTAGCAGCGAAATTTTTCCGCTAACTTTAGGCACCGTGTGACGTGACCCTTGTGACATCATATGTAACGTCACACGTGACGTCCCGTATGACGTCATTATGAGAAACATCCTATAATGCAACTCGCGGTTACGCCGACGGCGACGCCGACGCCGCTCAAGCCCGAAACGGGAGCGTAAGAGCTGCGCTCTAAAATAAAATTTAACTTTTAGAGCGCAGCTTTTAGGCGCCCGTTTCCGGGTTGAGAGTCGTCGCCGTCGCCGTTGGTATAGCCACGCGTTGCTTTATAAGGCTTTTACATAATGACGTCACATGTGACGTCACGTGTAACGTCACGATGATAAAATTTTCCCGCTACATTTGGCGGGAAATTTTCTGCTAAATGTAGCGGCAAAATTACCCCGCCAAATTTAGCAAACAATTTCCCGCAAAATTTAGCGGGAAAATTTTACCCTCGTGAGGTCACACGTGACGTCACGTGACGTCACACGCGACGCCACTCAACCCGGGAAAATATTTCCGCTAAATTTAGCGGGAAAACGTTTCGCTAAATTTAGTGGGAAACTTTCCCCGCTAAATTTAGCGGAAAAATCTTCTGGGAAGATTAGTGGGAAAATTTTACCCTCGTGGCGTCACTCGTGACGTCAAGTGATACGTCATATGAATTGATGTGACGTCACGGGAAATTTAGCGGAAACATTTCCCCATCATTTAGTGGGGAAAATGACGTCACGTCAATTCAACAGCAATTCAGTTTCCCCGCTAGATTTAGCGGGTAAATTTTCGCTAAATCGGAAGTTTATGTAGACCGCGTTTCCCCCTCCGCTAAGCCCTCCGCAACGAAGAAGCCACTACTGCGCCTGCGCGGCGATGGCCTTGACTGTAGAGTTCCGGGTATCGTAGCGGGTTGAGGAGAGCGTTGCGGGACAGCGGAAACGATCTACGAAAACTTGCTGATTTCCCGCTAAATTTTGCGGGAAACGTTTGTTTAATTTCCCGCTAAATTTAGCGGGAATATTTACCCGCTAAATTTAGAGGGAAATTTTCGCTAAATTTAACGAGAAATTTAGCGAACATTTCCCGCTAAATGGCAGGGGAACAGGAGAGGAGCAGAGAGGGTACGGAAGGGGAGGAGGGGCATACCCTCCCCTCCTACCCCTCAAAAGCTGCGCTCTAATTCGGCATTACTGAGAATTGTAAACGTCTTTCATTTATTGCACGGTTGACAATGGGGTCCTTCCGCTCCCTGATTTGGGTTGCGCATGATAGAACTGGGTGTAATGCTTTCTGCTCACGGTTTGTGAAATTAAACTTTCAGCTGGGAGTGAGCTCCTATCTGTGGTGCTCGTCTCTCGTGTACGGGTTTTTTGTGCGTTTCGTTTTTAATCGCTGGATACATTACATCTGGCTTTGACCCCTCCCACCAGCTTCCTTTCGTGCGCCTTTTCTTATCGGGAATTTGTTTAGAAATTACTGATCGATCCGTCACCTCTGTCTCACCTTTCTACGTATGACCGGAAAGAGGAATTCCTACATCGTGTTGACACTGAATAATCCCTTCAGTAGATTGTGCATCTGATGCTTGAGTCATGCATCACCGACAACCATGCTCAGGACACGAATGCTTGGCTCTTGTAAGCATTTAAAACCAGCCCATTTTGGGAATTGCGTGAAATACTTCATCAGTCTCAAATCGAAAAAAGGTGTTGGGGGTTCTGTGTCTTGTCACCAAATTCAGTTAATCGGGACCACGTTTGCAGCTATCGCTACCATAATATTTCTGGAGCAGCATTGGTGCAGACACGCTGCCAGCGCTGTTACACAATTTTGCCGGGGCGCAGAAGTACTGATCATGCTCTCTATTGACTGTAGGCTACGGTTGGCAAGTGCAACGTCGCCAAGCCGGGCACTTTTGATTTCGTCGGCAAAGCCAAGTGGGAAGCTTGGAACAAGCTTCGAGACATGTCGCAGGTTGGATTTGTTGGCTTCGGTGATCAGAACGCACTTTGGCCCTTTACTGACTTAGCTCTTGAGTATGTTCTCGTGAAAGCCAGTGTGCAGCGCTTTAGAAGATACAGTTCCTCTCCAAATTCTTTTAATTCTAAACTTAATTGATTGAACACATGTATAACGCTGGTGAGGCATAGGGCACTGACATCCCTCACCACTTGACAGCGAACACCCTTGCATCCGTCTCGCCAAGAAACTTAGAAAAAGGAGACGATCGTATCATGTAACTAGGTTCTCTCGAATGAAGGATGGAAGTAGTGTACAATGATTTTCAGTTCACCTTATCAATTTGTTTTGGCCGTGCCAAAACTTCTGAGGCCGAGCTTGCAGAGCGGTCCCCGTTGGAAGCAATTACCCTTTTGCCTTGGCTTTTTGTTAGTATTAAAAGAATTGTTCATTTACAATCACAAAAAGGCCAACCTGCATTTCAAACTAAATTGATACTTGGCAAAAAAAAAAGAAAGAAAGAAAGAGGGCAGAAGGATTCTCGACAATCCTTAAAAGAACAAGAAGGAGAAAAACTGAAGAAGACATAGTGTAAAGAAAAGAAGCAAAAAAAAAGCATACACTATTTGCACAAAAGTTTAGGGCACTTTGAATAAACGACGATTAGTCGAATAAATAATCGCAGCTTTTGCGACCTCTTGCCCATCCTTCGAGCGACCTCGGGGAAACGTTTTCAGGACGACGCGCAGAACGAATATGCGGCGATCGTCACAAAGCTGACCGGGAAGAAGGCATCCGGTCCTGCACAGTCCCAGGAGGCGGCGGCAGTGGCGTCTTCCGGTGTGGAAGGCCTCGTGACGACGGTTCAAGATGGCGCCTTCATTATCCGCTTCAACAGGCCGAGCAAGAGGAACTCAATTACGTTAGAGGTACTCACCTGGCCGCATTTTAATCCCTCATCACTTCAAAAAGCTCTCTCCAGGCAATGGCCGTCGTTGGCGATGTTTTGCAGCCGATCCCGGGGTGTATTTCGCCCATGGTCAAGGCACCGTGTTGCGGTCTCACGTGACGCCATTAAAAAAATTCTCCGCCAAGTTTAGTGGAGAAATTTTCCATGACGTCACATGAGACTGTGATGTCTGGTGACATTGTGATATTACTTTCCACCATGACGTCGCATGACTTCATGGTTTGTGATGCGGTGTGATTATGTGTAGTCTGTGTATGGCACCTCCGCTGTTATTGCAGTTTATTTGCATTACACAACAAGGCACTTGGAATTTTTTTTATATATTGCTTAAACTGGTTTAAAAGAAACTTTTCATCACGGAAGCACTCCACACTCGTGCAGTAGCCGTCGCACGACGCGCTTTAAGGTTGCTGAAATAAAAAGTGTGCCAGTGGAGACGAAAGTTTTCATGTCGATTGAATTGAGCGCACTGCAGCAAATGCGGAGTGCAAGTTTGTCTGCTTCTTGCACAGCGATGATGTCAGAACGCCGAACTGTTATTGGCTGGTTGAAAAAAAAATAGTGGGTAGACCTCAAGGCATCTGACATGAAGTCTACCCACTTTCCTTCAAATCAAAGCCAATCAGAGCTCGGTGTCGTTCTGACGTCACTGCTACCCCTCCTCAAGATGCAGACGACTGGCTCTCCGAATAAATTATGTTTATTGAAAGCTCTCAGTTGTGTAGGAATATACCAACAAGCTCGTCTTTAGTACTACAGTTGCCATGTCTCTAACAAAAAGAAATGACATTTGTTTTTTGACCATAGTTGGGTGCTTGACGTTCGCGAGTTTTTCAAGCTCTTACCAACTGGTGTTCTTAAAGTGAGCGATGTCTTCTGCCAGGAGAAGCGGCGACGACTCGGCGACGTCTTTGTGCGAATCAGCTCGATCAGAGCCTCTGAGCTCGATGTTCGGGCCGGTCGTACGGAATAAATTCCTAATTGTTTCGATCGGTAAAAGATTTCTCTTTCGAAGCTAGACAGATTCGCCGGCCGGTACCGTGAAAAATAGTTCTGAAGTAGAGGTCCCACGCCCGTCGTCCACCGCCATCGCTTAGTCCGCTTTGTTCAGCCGTCCAGCCCGCTACTCCCGGGATACGACGCCATGTTATGAATTGTGCCGAGAATGCATAGAGTTCTTTCCGTTCTCTGTACAGTTTTTTTTTTTTTTTCAATCAACGTATTTGCAGCTTTTTAGAACCCACAAAGTGGGTATCATATTTGTTTTTATTTTTAATGTTGAGTGTGTGCCTTCGATGACCCACGACTTTGATTATATTTGGTGTTTGTGTCTAAACCACAGAGAAGTCACGTGACCTCCGAGAAGAGAATGAGCGCGACTGAAACAGGCTAGCTCTCGATGGACGGTTTTCGGGCGGAAAGAAAACGAACTTCGAACCTCAAATTGTTTTCTGGGTAGTTGGGCTCTCATGTATCATGTAGAAATAAAAAAAAAACCTTGCCGAGCATAAATACCCAGTCAGGGTCTCTTTAAGTTATCGGTGACAAGGGGCCCTAATCTGGACACTTGGCGAAAAAGTCGGCGAGAAATCTGGCGGCCGTGATTGGCCAACGCTGCACTTGACCTTGGCGCCGGCCAATCATAGCCGCAGGATTTCTCCCCGACTTTTTCGCCAAGTGTCCAGATTAGGGCCCCAGGACGTCATCTTTTGGTGAGCCGTCAGAACCTTGCAGATTTTCGAGGAGGTGATCAAGCTGCTGAAGGACGCCAGGCAGAGGGACGACGTCAAGTTCCTCGTGCTCACCGGAACGGGCGAGGTATTCTCGAGCGGACTCAAATTGGACCACTTCCCCAAGCAGATGCAGCAGTGGCGCTCCCAAGAAGAGCTTGCAAAGAAAGCCACGGAGCTCAGGTATCGGCTCGTCGGAGGGTCTCGCTAGCTCGGCTGATTCCGAACCTCGGTGTACTTGACCTCCTCTGTACTTCGTTCGCCCCAGAACCACTGAACTAGTTATGCTTTGCAGTAATACCTACACTTTAGCCATCTTGGTCCTTAAAAGTCATTGTTGCTAGTATTGTGATGCTTCATATCCAAAATCGCGGGATATTGTCCCATCTTCCCAACACTGTGCCTAAAGCTGAGGTTGTCATATATTCAAATCGCAAAGGAGCCAACAGTGCCCACACTCCTCTAAGCACCGACGTTTATCGAACGTCTTTCAACATCTATAATTTATCGCTAAAATACTTTTTAATTATGTTCAGTTTTGCCCCGTTGAACGAGGAACGATAGAAATAGAGCCGTCGAAACGTGCCTCCCTTATTTGTCTTCCAAAGTATTTTGATTTTGTTTCTCGGTCTCGCAACAGGCGGCCACTAGTCGACTCGTTTTTTTTTAAACGTCCGTCCCCACATGCACTTCTTTTTTACTCTTGTATGTTTTGATCAGGGGCAGATGCAGGAATTTCTTGAAGGGGGGGGGAGGGGTCAGATGTTGTTCAGCGCACCATATGTTTAGGAACCACAAACCCCCTCCCCCGCTTCCATGCCCTACATTTTTACACATGCATAAATCAACAGGGGGGTCAGGACCTCCGGACCCCCCCTCTAAATCCGCCCCTGGTTTTGATTTCAAGTTCTTGTAACCAAGTACAGAGTTTCGTGCTCCGCTAGCACGGGGAGGAATTATTCGGGAAGACGATGAGTTAGTCTTCAGCACCTCTCCGTGAAGTTGTAAGAATGTAAATACCTGCCAGCTGCTCTCATGCAGGCCTTAAACATGTAGGTAACAAATGTCCCTCGAAGTTGGACGTACGCTCGCGCTCGAGCCTGGTATATTTATTTTTATGGGGTAGACTGCCCGACACTGTTAGCGCGAACGCCACTTTGGTGCTTCTTAGGTCAGTATTTTTTAGTTCATAGGTTAGTGCATCGACCGAGCGCTTTCCACAACTATAATAGGTTTGATTGCAATCCTCTAACGATTAAAAATAAACTAAGAAAACCAGCTACGGCTTATTTCCGCTAACAGTGTCGCGGAGTTTGCATTGCCCTTTGTGTTCCTCCCGATGCTGCTCATCATTAAGACATTTTCCACGTGGGAACAAACTGCGAGACTAAATTGACACGCTCGATTTAGTGCGGCTTTTATATAACTGCAGCGCAGTCGGTGAGGGTGGCGTTAATCATTCGGTCGTGGCTCTCTTCCCAAGGCGGTACGTGGCGGAATTCATAAACTTTCCCAAGCCGGCCATCGCGCTGATCAACGGACCGTCCATCGGCGTATCCTGTACCATTCTCGGGCTCTTCGACCTCGTTTACGCGTCCGACAAGGCGAGTCAAAATGTTGTCAAGTTGAAAACCGAGAATGTCGGCCATGGCGGGCCCCTTGGACACTCTAGAGTCCCTAAATTGACTCTAGGACACTCGTTCATGGGCAGGGCTGCCATGTGTGTGGAGGGGCGTGTACTTCATTAAGAGGACAAGAACGTCGGTTGACCTTTATTTTTTCCACGTCCGGTTTCAACCGCAAACTGTTTCCCTTTTTCCGCAGGTTTTCTTCCAGACTCCGTTCACCCGATTGGGGCTGTTACCCGAAGGATGTTCGTCCTACACGTTCCCGCGGATCATGGGAGTTGCCAGGGTGAGACGCGAGGCGATTGTTGGCCGAGTTGGCGAGAAATCTGGCGGCCGTGATTGGCCAACGCCACACTTAACCTTGGCACCGACCAATCATAGCCGCTAGATTTCTCGCCGACTTTCTCGCCACGTGTCCAGATTAGGGCCCCAGCTCGGTGCACGTGGAGCGAAAGCTGGCACTGCGGGACCCAGGGCTCTGGGGTTCGGCGCCCATGCATGCACCCTGGCCTGTTTCGATCTGCACGAACATCATGCCGGCTTGCAGTCGTTCATCGCTGCCACCTGACGCACGTTGATGACCCCAGTCTAGCGGGGGTTCTAAAATGGCTAAAATGTTCGTCTACAGCGGAGACATCAGATTCCCCTTGGGCCTGAACAACTTCCCACCGTCTAAACGTATAGGTATAGAAACAACACGATTGTTTCTAAGATACGGAAAGGGCCGTCTTGGATATCCGCGAGCGTGACTCAAGCGGTACGGGCGCGTGGGGTTTGAGCGATTGTGCGGTTTCCGAGTATCGTATACCGATACCGGACTTTCCGCAGGCGTGCGAAGTCCTGATGATGAACACGCGACTGAGCGCCAAGGAGGCCCAAGAGTGCGGCTTTGTGTCAGAGTGCTTCCCGGATGCCAGCTTCCAGGAGGAGACGCAGAAGAAGATCCAGGAGATGGCCAAACTGCCAGCCAAGGTTTGTGCGAGCGTCATTAAGTGCCGCCGTCTTCGCCGTGCCTACTCGTGCGGTTGGGCGTTCTTTACGAAGAAGGCCCGCACGTGTCCGTGTCTGCTTCCCCGCGGGGCATGCGAATGTGGCCAGACGTCGTGATGAAAGCAGACTTGTACCGTACGCATTACAAGTAATCAAATTACTTGTAATCGATTACTTTTTGGAGTAATTTTGTAATCAGTTGATTACTTTTATTAGGCAGTAATCACAAGAGTAATCTGATTACTTTTTGAAGTAATAAAATTACTTGTAACCGTTACTATTTTTTCCACGGGACCCCCCCCCCCCCCCCCTCCCCTCCCCACCCCCGGGCACACGCCTGTTTTTTTGTTTTTTTTTGAAAAGACAAAAATAAAATTTGCTTTTTTTTTTCGAACGGAAAAAGAAAAAAGAGTTTTGCGGAGCTGTAGGAAACGAGGTCAATCCCTTTCTATGTACAGTTTTTGTGGAATGTCCGTTTTTGTTTTTCCGAGCTGGTTCTGGAACTGGGAAGCCCCAGGTAAGCCGCAGTGCGTGACAAAGGCCATTCAGGGCGACGTTTTAGGGAGCAGAATGTAGCTTTGTAAGTCCTTCGTTCAAACTAGCCCCCTCACGCGCACACACGCAAAAATAAAAACAAAAAAATCCTGCTTAGAGCACCTATTCGCAGCCCGTGGGAGAACCAGAACCGAAGAATGCCTAAAGCGGATGCAAAATATAACAAAGCCAGTTGAAATATTTCCCCATTTCCCCTACGTAGTCTTTGTGACAAGCAATGTTTCGAGTTGAGAAGTGGTCGGGGCGATCTCTTCCGCTAATGGATACTAAACATGATCCGTTTCAAATCCTGGAGCTGCTGCTCTTTTGTATAATATGCGAGCTCATCCACATGTGAATAATAAAATGAGCGATGCAAACTTTGAGCGACAACCCTTGCTCAAGCTGAACAAGATCTAGAACCCTCTCCCCTCCCCCCTTCCCCCCCCCCCCCCCCACCACACACACACACACACTGGCGAACGCCCATTAAACTTCTTCAAACGAATTCTATGCTGGTGTCCGCATTGTGAAGGTGCAACGACCACGAAGAGGGAACCAGTTTTTCTTCTATACTTGTGAAAATGTGAAATATAGGTTGGAAGTAGTTCATTGTTATGACCGCTAAAGATGTGTCTTCACACAATAAAGTAATCGGAAAAGTAACGATTACTTCTTTAAGTAATGTCCAATTACTTTTGCCGTCGAGTAATCAAGTAATCTAATCGAATACTTTTTAGCCAAGAGTAATAGTAATTGTAATCGATTACTTTTTTTTAGTAACGTGTACAAGACTGGATGAAAGGCATATGAGTGAGCTAATCTTGGATGCATTGTAAGATTGTGCAAAATATTAGAATTTTTGAATAGTATTGGTTGGAATAATACGCCATTCAGTATTCGCTCAGAGATGAACTGCGATATTCGCATTATTTGAAGAGTCGATCCCTGTAATTCAGAGCCGCGCATATAAAGAGTATCGTCAATGCGAGGAGCGGGCAGAGCCAGGGTGCGCACCGGACGCAGAAAGGGGGCTTGACATGCTCTCTTGGCCAACCAGAAGCTGAAAAGTATCCCCCAGAGGTGGTAGCGAGAACAGTTTTAATCGTAGATATTTGGTTTTAATAAGGGCGTAGGAGTTGTATGTAGTAACTCTTCATTGTTGTAAATAGGGTACACGTGATGTTTCGATTATGATCATGCAAAAATATGGAAGAAACAAATGGGCCGCTCGAACTTTATTTTGCTTGGACAGAGTGTGACCGCTCGGATGGCAGATTTCCGGCCATCGATGCCTGGCGTACGGATTATGTCGATCGTTCCGCTATCGCGCTTTTCCACCTTGATTTTGGATGACCGTGATTGAAACGTCACTTGCACCATGTTTTTAGTCACCGAGAATTACTCCGAAGCACTTACTAATTTCGTTTCTCGCGAACACCGCGAGGGTACTATCTCCGGCTTCTGGTTGGCCTCATTCGAATTTGCGAAGACGCCCTGGAACACGCCCAGCACGCTTTCGGCCAATGGCGTCTCCTCATTTGACTCCTATACTTCCCAATGAATGGCCAAACTCTCTGTATGTACGTCTCTGCGGCAGACATGTACAAATTACTCAAAAAAGGTAGTTAAGTTAAGTTACTGAGTATCGACGCCAAACGTAATTGGAGTAGAGTAGAAATTACGCATTTGTAATAGTAATTGAATAAACTACTAACTACTGTAAAAAGTAGCGAGTTACTTTGAAGTTACTTTCGAAGTTACTTTTTTTACATTTTTGTGGTAGCAAAATGAACAGCAGTTTTGATCAATGAAAAACCCTGCGAGCCTAAAATAAATGCAGTCTACTTATGGCTTGCGTTTTCACAAAAATAGTTTATTCGCTCGCAGAAGCAATAGACCAATCTCACCAGCCGGTTTGACTACGCCACCGCTGCCGCAATGCATCGAGGGAACTTTAGTCTTTTTGCACGTGCGACAACCCCGCTGGAGCACTGCGCGTCTAAAGCACGAGAAGGCACGAGCCCTCGCGTGCACGGCCGTCTGCCTCCTGGGGACTAAACTTATGGCGGCTTTACGCATGCTCCCAACGCAAAGTTCTTGATAGAAACGTTTCCCCTTTTTCTTCTAAAGACGTCCCCAGCCAAGCTAAACAGACGTTCCACCGACGCACTGGATGGAACGGCAGTGTTGAATTTGAGAAACAGGCTGTGCAGGTTAGCGAGTGTCAGCATCTTAGGTGTCCATGACGAAACATGTGAGGTTTGCCTCGGGTAAAGGGTCTTTTATAACAAACTTTCCTCCTTTTTTTTTTCTTCGGCAAGATGAGATTGTTATGACTGGCCCCTCTTTATTCTGACGACGTTCTGAGAGTACGTTGAGCGAGTGCACCTGACCGTCAAGGGATCAAGTCTCGCGCCACGACGATGAGATCATCCGGACGACTGCGCGTCCCGCTGTAGTGCTATACTTCGTTTCACCTGATGTGCGAGCGAAGGCAAAGCTGGAAGCGCGAGCACGAAAGCTCCGTGCCTTCAGGCTTTGACCCGAGCGCGCGAGCTGGGCAGAAACGCAAAAAGCGCTGGTCTCGCGCTTCTAGCTTTGGCTTCGCTCGCAGATAAAGTGAAACGAAGTATAGACGATTGCAAACAGGGCATCTGGCGGCCGCCATGCTCTTCCTCGTGTGAGTAAGCACGTGGAATTCCAGGCCTGCCAAGGCTATCTTCACGTGCATGGTGCACGTGCTTGCACGGATGGGGCACCAGCCGGGACGCCATGCTTGCAAACGTCTATAGTGCTACGCTACTGAAAAAAAAAAATTGTTTTGGTTTAACAGAAGATGAACCGAAGTATACTTCGCCGCTGATGCCGGGTCCAACAAAAGGATCTCCCAGGGGTAACTCGCAATCCTCGCCGGCGACTACAATATTCTGACGCGCCTGACACTCCTGACAAGCAAATCGTTTTTAAAAATGAGGAGGTCTCCCAGGCATGGAAGGTCGGAAGGACGTGAAGGATTACGTGAACAAGCATCGTCGCTCGTACAGTTGCAGCTGGAAGCAAGAACGTGCTCCCATGAACGGATTATTCGTGCCAGGGTTTGTGCGCGGGGGAGTCCGGCTTCGCAAAGGCGTATGCGCTGACGACGAGGCGACCATGGGAACAGGCGCCCAGCTGCGAGGTCATTCCAGTGGCTCCTCCCGTGGAACCTACCGCTTGAGTCAGAACTCACTAACGACAGATAATACGAAAACAACAACAACCCTCGGAGTGTCCCCGTCTTTCACGGTTGCAGCTGGAAACGCGGCGCCTGCGTGCATTACCGGATTAGGTCAATACCCGACCAAGGCTTGTTAAGCATCTCTTCCTGCGTTCGTGCGCGCCGGTGTTATGTTTTGGCTCTCGTCGCCACCTTAGCCCAAGGACGCCTTCCCGAACAAGGGGGCCCCTTGTTCGGGAATGCCACTTCATCTGCCGGCGTCTTATTCATTTCTGCGCTTAAAACTTTCGTGGTGAGCGAAATTAGCACTAGATTTCGAAAGTAGTTAGTAATTTGAGTAGAAGTTACCTGAAAAAAGTAGTTAAATTAAACTACTAATTACCCAAATCAAGTTGTAATTGAAAGTTACCAAGTTACTCGAAAAAGTAGTTAAACTACAGTAGTTTGAGTAGAGTAGTTGAACTACGTCCAAGTCCTGCTCTGCGGTGGGTTAGGCCCCGTTGAGCGTGGTTCTTACCGAGCACCGGTGCACCGCAGAGAAGCAGCACACGAGAAACTCGCTTCTGCGCGAGCGTGCACAAAGCTTGCACTTGTGTGCTACATATACACAGCAGCAACATCGGGATATATATACCTGATATAAAATTGCTTCCGACGTAAAAGGATGTATGTGTGATGTATGTATTTGAGCACCAGCATCTGCATGTAAGGAATGTATGCAAATACAGTATGCTTACATACTTATTGGTCCAAATTAAAATATGCCTCTTGTGCTGATCCTTCCACAGTCCCTGATGCACTCCAAGACACTGGTCAGAGCATCCGTGCTGGAAGCTCTTCACAAGGCAAACAACCTAGAGTGCGAACAAATCATCGAACTTTCCGCTTTGGAGGAGACGAGGAAAGCCGTGATGGCCTATCTTCGGTGCAAGGGCCAGCTCTGAGTGGCAAGACACACGACCACGCCGACGCCTTATTAAAGACGATCATGAAGTGAATTTTGGGCTTGGATAAATTGAGATTTTATTAATCGCATATCGCTCAGTGTGCCAAAAGAAAACTAGTATGCGAAGTTAGAAAGCCTGAAGCCAGCTTTTCGGTACGAAATTTTGAAAGTAATAGCAGGTCTATTTCTTACCTCCTTTCCTTCAAAAGCTCCCCGCCTTTTTGCTACGATGTATCCGCTGTGCCCAAGCACACCAGCCGACCCCAGCTCACACACTGGACAGGAGCAGAGCATCACTCGGATGTATGCGCTCGCCAAAAATCAATCCGTCGACGAATATTTGTTTTTCGAGGGTGTTGCCAATAGTGACGTGACAACACTTATTGTGTACTTGCGAATGACAAGTTCCATGGTTTGCTTAAACAGCATGGTGGAAGCTCGGAGCAATCGCATCCGGTGCCCAAGCAGGTCACAACCACGTGATTTCTCATTTTGCTCTTTGGGTTCAGGATCAAAGCTAAGGAGGAAGAAGTTGAAAAATTATTTCATGGTCCCTGTAAACTTTAATACCCCATACTGTTAAGGTTTTAATGGCGGCTCGCGGTGGGTTTTAGCATACCTAACGTTGTCGCCACTACGCGTGCGGTGAACGCTAACCTATAGCTATATGGTACAGATGATGAATAAATTCATCGTGTGTAATATATAGCGCAATTATGCGTCGTCATTTAGTTTCATAGCAGCCTCGATGACAACGAGGCCTAGCGCTGGCCTACAGATCCCCAGTTAGTTCCACGGATCCCCAGACGCTCAGTGATGATAATTAATAAATAACCGTCTGATCTTACCCTTGTGGCAGTTACGATGAAGGTTTGTAGAAAATGCTAACGTTCGTTTGCTGTACTGACGGTGTTAAGAATGGAACCTTCGGCAACCTTTTCCGAGTTTCAACGCTGCGGAAACGAGTCCCGAAACGAGTCCCGACGTGTCAGGACTGCCGGCCACCTGTCGAAGCCTGCCCAAACGAGTCTCAACGCGTCCGTGACGTCAACGGGACGTGTGTGTGTGTGCGTGTGGGTTCGTGCGCTCGGAAGGGGAGAGAGGCCTGGCCTAACTGCGAAGAACCATGGCTATGACTCATTTCTGGCTACGACGCGGCGGACTTTTCTGCTACGCACTTGGCGGACGCACCTGCTGCCCTGGCGGAGAGTGAGGGAGAAAACGGACCCCTATATAAGGCGGGGCGTGAGGCTGCTGAGTTGTTCTCTTGGATTTGACGACTGTATCGCTACCATGTAATTAAACCGTTCGTTACGTTACCAATTCTCCCACCTCCACTGGACCCCTGGGTTCTTCACTTCGGGGAATGGTCGTCGTCAAAGGCCAGGAAGCCTCCGGACGTGCGGCCTAAACCCCGCCTCGAACAACTGGTTGGCAGCGGTTGGGATCGGACCATGCGACATCGTGCTACATCTGTGGGTGAGCGTTTGGGACTTTGCTTTGAGATTCGCCAGGCTTCAGATTATGGGTAATAATTTTGAACTGCTGGGAATCCTTAGTGTTTGACTCGTGCGCTAGGTTTGTGTACAACCTCGCGACAAGTTTTAGAACAAAGCCAAAGCTAAAAAGCAGCGATCATGGATCTAATGAGGTTACAGAGAACAGATTTACTCTGTTTATGTGAAGAATTGGGTGTGGAGGTGGAGCAAAAGATGAAGAAATCTGAGATCAGTAAAGCGATTTCAGAGAGCGCGGAAGCAGAGGAAATTAAAATTGCGTGGGAACTGCTTGCAAACGTCTATAGTGCTACGCTACTGAAAAAAAAAAATTGTTTGGTTTAACAGAAGATGAACCGAAGTATACTTCGCCGCTGATGCCGGGTCCAACAAAAGGATCTCCCAGGGGTAACTCGCAATCCTCGCCGGCGACTACAATATTCTGACGCGCCTGACACTCCTGACAAGCAAATCGTTTTTAAAAATGAGGAGGTCTCCCAGGCATGGAAGGTCGGAAGGACGTGAAGGATTACGTGAACAAGCATCGTCGCTTGTACAGTTGCAGCTGGAAGCAAGAACGTGCTCCCATGAACGGATTATTCGTGCCAGGGTTTGTGCGCGGGGGAGTCCGGCTTCGCAAAGGCGTATGCGCTGACGACGAGGCGACCATGGGAACAGGCGCCCAGCTGCGAGGTCATTCCAGTGGCTCCTCCCGTGGAACCTACCGCTTGAGTCAGAACTCACTAACGACAGATAATACGAAAACAACAACAACCCTCGGAGTGTCCCCGTCTTTCACGGTTGCAGCTGGAAACGCGGCGCCTGCGTGCATTACCGGATTAGGTCAATACCCGACCAAGGCTTGTTAAGCATCTCTTCCTGCGTTCGTGCGCGCCGGTGTTATGTTTTGGCTCTCGTCGCCACCTTAGCCCAAGGACGCCTTCCCGAACAAGGGGGCCCCTTGTTCGGGAATGCCACTTCATCTGCCGGCGTCTTATTCATTTCTGCGCTTAAACTTTCGTGGTGAGCGAAATTAGCACTAGATTTCGAAAGTAGTTAGTAATTTGAGTAGAAGTTACCTGAAAAAAGTAGTTAAATTAAACTACTAATTACCCAAATCAAGTTGTAATTGAAAGTTACCAAGTTACTCGAAAAAGTAGTTAAACTACAGTAGTTTGAGTAGAGTAGTTGAACTACGTCCAAGTCTGCTCTGCGGTGGGTTAGCCCCGTTGAGCGTGGTTCTTACCGAGCACCGGTGCACCGCGGAGAAGCAGCACACGAGAAACTCGCTTCTGCGCGAGCGTGCACAAAGCTTGCACTTGTGTGCTACATATACACAGCAGCAACATCTGGATATATATACCTGATATAAAATTGCTTCCGACGTAAAAGGATGTATGTGTGATGTATGTATTTGAGCACCAGCATCTGCATGTAAGGAATGTATGCAAATACAGTATGCTTACATACTTATTGGTCCAAATTAAAATATGCCTCTTGTGCTGATCCTTCCACAGTCCCTGATGCACTCCAAGACACTGGTCAGGGCATCCGTGCTGGAAGCTCTTCACAAGGCAAACAACCTAGAGTGCGAACAAATCATTGAACTTTCCGCTTTGGAGGAGACGAGGAAAGCCGTGATGGCCTATCTTCGGTGCTAGGGCCAGCTCTGAGTGGCAAGACACACGACCACGCCGACGCCTTATTAAAGACGATCATGAAGTGAATTTTGGGCTTGGATAAATTGAGATTTTATTAATCGCATATCGCTCAGTGTGCCAAAAGAAAACTAGTATGCGAAGTTAGAAAGCCTGAAGCCAGCTTTTCGGTACGAAATTTTGAAAGTAATAGCAGGTCTATTTCTTACCTCCTTTCCTTCAAAAGCTCCCCGCCTTTTTGCTACGATGTATCCGCTGTGCCCAAGCACACCAGCCGACCCCAGCTCACACACTGGACAGGAGCAGAGCATCACTCGGATGTATGCGTTCGCCAAAATCAATCCGTCGACGAATATTTGTTTTTCGCGGGTGTGGCCAATAGTGACGTAACAACACTTATCGTGTACTTGCGAATGACAAGTTCCATGGTTTGCTTAAACAGCACGGTGGAAGCTCGGAGCAATCGCATCCGGTGCCCAAGCAGGTCACAACTACGTGATTTCTCATTTTGCTCTTGGGTTGAGGATCAAAGCTAAGCAGGAAAAAGTTGAAAAATTATTTCATGGTCCCTTTAAACTTTAATACCCCATACTGTTACGGTTTTAATGGCGGCTCGCGGTGGGTTTTAGCATACCTAACGTTGTCGCCACTGCGCATGCGGTGAACGCTAACCTATAGCTATATGGTACAGATGATGAATAAATTCATCATGTGTAATATATAGCGCAATGGACCTCTTGGCGAATATGTGCTGCCACCTAGACACGCGAATCGGTTCGAGACTAAGTGACTGGAAAACAACGCGCGCCCAAGGCCTCTCCCACCCGTTCCACACCCAAAACATCAGCTACATCCTGTTCACCCATTGAGGCGATGTGACCTAGATACGGCTCCCCCAAGCTCACCTTTGTCCCCATCGTGCGTAATCTTCCGCCCCGAGGTCGACACAACGAAACCGCTCAAAGGCGAGAAATGCAAGATGGCGGATTGTTTGGAACTAGATACTCTCGAACCCAGGTGCATGAAATACTCCGCGCATGCGCACCACGTATTTCTACAAAAGGTCCATTATGCGTCGTCGTTTAGTTTCATAGCAGCCTCGAAGACAACGAGGCCTAGCGCTGGCCTACAGATCCCCAGTTAGTACCACGGATCCCCAGACGCTCAGTGATGATACTTAATAAATAACCGTCTGATCTTACCCTTGTGGCAGTTACGATGAAGGTTTGTAGAAAATGCTAACGTTCGTTTGCTGTACTGACGGCTAGCTCCTGGTTAGCCCAGATGTTAGAGGGCTTCGCCAGTCTTGGAGAAGTCCGGGGTCGGTTTCTGAACCTGGCGGATATTTTCAGCGGCCACAAGTCGCCTAGAACGCGAGAAGTGTGTTTCATTTCAGGTATGATTAAATTTTTTTCATGCGTAAATATGTTCCACCTTAGGAATTTCTCCTCAATTATTATATGTATTTCATATAACAAATGGCGTGTAGTGTTATCAAGGGTACCGGAACGTTACCTGGTTCTGCTCAGTGCATAATTTCTTACTAGTTAAGTCAATTAAGTAGTTAAGAGAACGTTCTTGAGTTGAGTTTTTTTCTTCTGCTTCTCTATGAGTCTGATCTATTATAGTATGCATAAATGAAAAAAAAAAAAAAGGCACCGGTGTGTCTGTACGTTTTTCCTTTCATTATGTAAATGTAAATTCTCATGTAAATATATCAATAAATGTAGAAGAGAATGAACAAGGCGCCGGAGTGCCTGATTCGACCAACAGACGAACTCTTCACAGCGGAAGCGATATGTAAATCTCTAGAGAAAAAAAAGCGTGCTCCCTTCCACGGTTTTTGCATTTTGTATTTTGAATGCAAACGACTCCTCCCTCTCTCATTTACAGCCCCTCCCCCCCTCTCCCAACCCTTCCGCGCCACGCCGCCGCCGATCTGTTGACCCCCGTGCAGTTCACACGCCGCCGCCAGAGGTATAAACAGGTTGACTGAGCAGCTCCTCGACTGGATCGCATAGCAAAATGTCTGGTCCCCTAGCGACTTCTCAAAACGCGTCGATTTTCTTCCGCGATGGTCGCTTTTGCGATGAAAGCTATCGCGCGACTGCTGCACATCGCCGGTGTGAACGCGCCTTTATCGTTAATTGTGCATTTATTGGTGCTTCCCAGTCAATGAACTCAGTGGCGTTTAAGAACTTGTGTTGTCCGTTTTTTTTTTTATTTCCCTTTTTCTCAGGGTTTTCAACTATGTCGTTTAACCAGTTTGCCTGCACTCTTTCCCTTCTGACAAGCGTTTAGCGTTCTCGCTTCTCCCTGCTTCACCTTTCGACTACTTGGACCCGGGGGGCACGTCGGGCGCATCGACGGTAAAATCGACGGCGCCGACCGCCGACCGACCCGACTGACATCTCGGCTCCGCTCTCCGCTGTGTTTGTGATTGACTCGGCTGACTCTGCCCGACTCCCGGAGTGATCACGTGCCTCCGCCGTGTTCCCCGCGCTGGACCCCGGCGACCGCCCGTGTGCCCGTGAGCCCTGGGAGTTCGGCCCTCCACGAGCGCTTTCCGCCGGCACCATTCAGACCGCTACGCCCGACTTCTATCTAATCTCACTTCTTTCTACTGATCTTTCACTCCCACCCCCTCCCCAAATGATAGTTACGACTCGCACCTGAGTGAGACTATCTTTTCCTTTCCAAACACCTTTTCTCTCTCTCTCTCTCTCTCTCTCCCTGAGTTGACCACTTTGGACTTGACGGCCCTCTTTTGCGTGTACGAGGAAGTGGCGGCGAGTGTCTGAAATGTTGGGGCTTTCTCGAAGAGCCCTCTGGAACCCAAGCGTATGCAGGCAAGTATCACTCAAAGGCTATGTTCCAAATCTTACCCGAGGAACCTGTCCCCTACGTCAGCGGGTTTTTACGTGACATCAGCGCGTGACATCGAGATTTAAACGATCCGAGACTCGATTTCGGAACGGCCGGGATACAGTGGCTTAAAGGGGTAGTGCATCGACCGCGTAGCCTCCGCCGTGCATTGGAAGCGGCCGGCGCTTGGCAGACGGTGACGTCACGGTGTATTGTGCGACGTCTCCGTTCCCGCGCACTGCCGAGTAGTGCCGGGAGCGCGTGGTCGGGTACTTTGAGACGCACCAACAACGCTTCAGGTGAAAAATAAAATAAAATAAAAAAAATGAAATAATCTTATAATTTAGCTTCAAGGAACGGGCGATTGCGAGGCTTGTATTGGTGGGGAATAAATATCTGAGCATCACCGCAAAAAGACGAAATTACAAACGCGCGCCCTCGTGTGAGTCTGTTTATCGCGCAGTGCAGTCGTTCGTTTATTTTTATTTTTTTCGCTCGACAACAGTTGCTACGCTGCGAGGTTTGAAATGCCTGGATGATAGCTGCTTCGTCTGCCATGTCCGTGTTCGCGCGATAGATATCGGATTATTTCATTTTTGCGGACTATTCAAAATGGGTTCGATTCAGATTGCGCTTTTTTATTTTATAAGTTGATCACCTACACAAGTGGAAATATCTCTACAATATTTTTTTTTTTCATCACTCAATACACTGAGTGAGACGTTGTTTGAAAGGTGGGTGAGAGATGTGATTTAATTGTGCAGTCCCAAAATGATATGTAAAATTCTTTCTCCCAGTCTCTGCTGATTTGCGTCGTTACGGCTTTGGGCTTGCTCGCTCCGTTTGTGGGTCACAATAATCGTGCAAGAACTATAGGAGGTATTCACTGGCCGCCATATTTGAGGTCACTGTTTAGAGCGCATGCTCAGAACGAGCTCGCATTAATAGGCTGCCAAGACCGGCAATCTTGGTGGTGCGGAATGCACGTGGCGAAAAAACTGTGGAAGCTCGCTGTCAGCACGCGCTCCGCAGCCGAGCACACAGCTATGGCCGCCAGTGAATACTCCCTATTAGCCCCGTGCGCGACCGAAAGCGTCGCTGTGGTCGGCCTTCCACGATTGGCCGAACGCTGACTATGACGTCGGAAAGGGGATTTTCATCGACGGAAATAAGAGGAATGAAAGAACTTTAAATTTGACGGTGTTGGCAGTGTTCCTTTGAGAGCGCAATGATTTCAAGCTTCCACCATGCTAATAACAAACACCATCGAACTTGTTGTTTGCAAGGTAATGACGTCACAAAGGGGAACCACAGGAGGGCGCCACCTAAACTTCTCGCCGCTAATAGCGAACAAAAAAAACAAAAACAACAACAACACCAACGAAAAATAGAATGGCTGTTAGAGATGTACAAGGGGAACAGCGCACCCGCATTACAGTCACTCAAGTAGACACTTACGCAGCGCTGACTAACAACTCTCTGGTATTATACACCTTTTTCTCTTCTTCATTTTGCCTGGGAGAATAATTGGTCTTTTTTCTTCTTCCATGGGAAGCTAAACCGTAAATTAACTGAACTAAAAATTAATGTACAGCTTATAGTTCTTTTTGTGATAAGGTTAAAGACGGAGTACTAACACATCTATCGTTATGTTTTGCGATATTTTCTGCCTCAATGATCTCTCTTGTCAGCTGGGTAGCCTTGCATTAATTTCAGGTTCAGTTTGATTATGGTCTAGCTTCGCATTGAACAAGAAAAAAGACCAATTCTTTTCCCCTGTCTTTTTTCTTCGACCAAGTCTCCCAGCTTTTACCACAGTCTCGGGTATACATAGGTTGCACTGACGTAATTTGGTCCTCCTTTCTGGTGGCCGAACTTCCTCGAGCGTAGCCTTTGCTGTGCATATTCTACGAGCAGTACACGAGCGTCGCGAGCGAACGGAAACGAGTGAGCACAGCTTCATTATACTTCGTTTCACTTTATCTGCGAGCGAAGCCAAAGCTAGAAGCGCGAGACTAGCGCTTTTTGCGTTTCTGCCCAGCTCGCGCGCTCGAGCAAAGCCTGAAGGCACGGAGCTTTCGTGCTCGCGCTTCCAGCTTTGCCTTAGCTCGCACATAAGGTGAAACGAAGTATAACAGCAGGTTTTGGCCACCAGACCCCAGTCCATAACACAAAAAGAAGAGAAAAAAGTGTAATAATACCAGAGTATAGACAATTGCAAGCATGGCATCACGACTGGTGCCCCAGGCGTGCAAGCACGTGTAACGTGCGCGTGAAGATAGCTTTGGCAAGCTTGAAATCGCATGAGCTTTCCCGCACGAGCAGAGAAATGGCGGCGGCCAGTCGCTTTGCTTGCAATCGTCTATTAGAGTGCCTTCATACACACTACAGAGTGTTATTAGTCAGCGCTGCGTAAGTATCTTTTTCTTGACTGGAAATGAGCGCCAAAGGAACGGGGACAGGTGAAGAAGTGGACGACAACACGGGGCGCACTCGCAACAGAAAGTTTATTAGAAAACACACATGCTTAAATACCTAAAATAAACCTTATCACTTCCAGCGTCCCCCCTCTTCTTCTAAAAATAGAAGTTCTTTATCTGATAAGGGCACTGACGGCTCGCTGATACAAATATCAGCCCCTCTTGTTTTGATGATGAATGCTTCGTGAATCTCTCTGGTTGTTTTTTTGCTGTGTCGCCCCAGGATGATTGTGTGTGACAACTCCGGGGTGCACGGGCGTCGATCACAATGCACCGCCATATGGCCTGACGGTGTCTGTTTGATAGTTGCCGCGTGCTCCCTCGCACGATCATTAATGCAGCGGCCTGTTTGCCCTACATACGAGAGCCCACAGGATAATGATATATCGTAGACGACAGATGTTTTGCAATCCGCAAACTTCGTTTGGTGTTTCTTTTTGCATTCGTCACTAGCCTCTTCCGTAGCATTTATACTTCTGCACAAGGCCGAGAGTTTCTTCGGGGCCGAAAAAACAACCGGAACGTTGTAACGCTCCGCAACTTTTTTTTTTTTTAGTTGTGGGAGATAGCGTGAAGGTAAGGAATGATGGCTGGTCTGTTGTTTTGCCGCTCACGGGCGTTTAGTTGAACGCCTCTATATTTCCTTTTCAGGCTGTCCGCTGCGTCAGTCAGAGATTTCTGCGGAAAACCCGCACTTTCTAGACGATCCACCTGTAACAGGAAGCTCGTGCCCATCTCATGATGACAGGATTTGGCCAATGCAGCTCTGAGACAGGACTGGGCGATACCTCGTTTTACCAGTTTGGAATGTGCGGAGTCGTAGGGGAGTACACCCTTCTCATAGCGGGGTTCATAAGCCCAGCAAATGTGGTCTTCTAGAAACATAAGTTTCCAATCTAGAAACTGCAAAGACCCCCCCGAGGTTCTTTCATGGGTAAACCTCAACCCATGGGAGCAGGCCGCAAAACCTTCCATCAAATCAACTGCAACCATATCAGTGAGCACCTTAGGTGCGAGAACTATGACAAGGTTTTGACAATGACAAGGGATGTTTTACAATCCACAAACGAAGTTTGTAGATATTAAAACATCTGTCGTCTAAGATATACCACTATCCTGTGGGCGCTTGTATGTAGGGCAAACAGGCCGCTGCATTAATGATCGTGCGAGGGAGCACGCGACAACTATCAAACAGACACCGTCAGGCCATATGGCCGTGCATTGTGAACGATTCCCGTGCACCCCGAAGTTGTCAAACACAATCATCCTGGGGCGACACAGCAAAAAAAACAACCAGAGAGATTCACGAAGCATTCATCATTAAAACAAGAGGGGCTGATATCTGTATCAGCGAGCAGTCAGTGGCCTTATCAGATAAAGAACTTCTATATTTGGAAAAAGAGGTGGACACTGGAAGTGACAAGGTTTATTTTAGGTATTTAACCATGCGTATTTTCTAATAAACTTTCTGTTGCGAGTGCGCCCCGTGTTGTCGTCCCTTCTTCACCTGTCCCCGTTTCTTTGGCGCTCATTTCCAGTCATGAACCAACAAGCCCAGCTAAACATTTTGTTATCTTTTTCTTTTGTGTGTGTAAACTTGAGTGACGGTTCTGCGGGTGCGCTGTTCCCCCGTGCGGCTTTCTCCGGGGAGCGCTAGACAGGTGGCATTCGCGGAAACTATGCTAGTCACGTGGCGCAACATGGAACGGCCCGCTCGAGGGGTGTCCTGCCCACTCTACCAGCTGGCGGCGAACGCGGAAGGCTCCTCGAACGCTTTTTACAGAAATCATTGCTCGAACAATAAACAAACTAAAGTATGAAGGCGTATCAACGATGTCGTCATCAAAAAACAAAAATATATCATAAAGCACTTTACTTTTATGGCTTATCAAGTTGATAGAGTGGGCAGGACACCCCTCGAGCGGGCTGTTCCACTTTGCGCCGCGTGACTAGCTTAGTTTCAGCGAATGCCACCAGTCTAGCGTTCTCCGGAGAACGCCGCACCATAGAGAAATATTGCCGCGCGGTTATAGCGCGTGCCTCCCACGCGAAACGCCAGGGTTCGATTCCTGGCTGCGGGGACGCCTTTCTGTTGACATCTAATGTAATGTTCTGGTAAATTCGAGAACCGTGCTGCTTGTTCGAGTTTAGAAAGTTCTACACGCCGAACATTCTACGCCGATTATTCTAGAAGCCTACGCGTGTACATAGGCCCGTAGCTCTCAAGTTTTGAGCAGCGCTCCAGGCGAGCAAAATAGAATATTTGGCTCGCGTTCCGAACATGCGTCATCACGCTTCCCCACTACAGTTTTTCATACTTCGTTCCATTCGAAGCGCCAGCGTAGCAGAGGCTAGAAGAGCGAGCTCCGAGCTTGCAGTGTCCCTTCCAAGCACGCGCGCTCGTGCAGTGCGAGCATCGTTCAGGGGAACATGTTTTTGCAAGTAGCTTCAGCTTCGCTATCACGTAAAGTGAAACAAACGGGCTCACAGAAGCTATGGAAGAACGCAATAAAATAATAAAGCTGAATGGAACGCTGAGGCCACGAGCTGCATAATTTTGTTTTTATGTTAGATTTTCTGTTTTTAGACGTTTTGTTATCGCGCGTCTACAGATGCTGACAGGTGCTTGCATTTGAACGTGGCACGTGCAAAATCGAACGTTACAGCGCCGCCTGGATAGTGCTGCCAGCATAACATGGTCGCGTCTTGCGGACGCGCTCGCGCCCCCTGCCCGAGAGCAACGGGTCTATAAGGGGCTACGCGTGGCGAGCCAAGTCAGTTTCGCCCCAGCGTTCGACTCTGCTGTCACGCCGACCTCGACGCCCGCGACGCTCTGTTCTCTTCTGTTGTTATCGTTTTCCTCTTTATTTTTGGGCACAAGTTCGCCCCATTAAACTTTTCAGTTTCCCCAGTTATTTTTTGTTTTCTTGGCTATTCCTCTGTGACAATATAGTACTACGTAAAGAGCGGACACTTCCATAGGCCCCAGCGGCCCAATTCAGCGTCAGCGAGCGCACCCAGCGGCCAGTATAGTCCCTAGTTGAGTGTTTAATGGATGGATACACGCAGTAACCGCTGGCCAGATAAATGAATGGATTCAAGGCGAATTCTGTCGGTATTTTAGGATCGGGCAGTAGCATGCGCCCTCTAGTTTAACGAGTCAGTGTTATTGTAACTAGCATGGTTTTTGTTTAAAATAGAATTGTTTTATAAGCATACCTTAATTGTACTGCAGAAGAAAAGTCATCCAGCGCTACATATAATTCAAACTGACCGCACACCGAAAAGAATATTTTTACATTTGTGCTAACTCTCTTGAAGGGACGACATGGGACGACACCAAGAATTGACACACAAAAGTATTTATTTTTGTAACTATGACAAGCAAAACAAACATCAACTATGAAGACAAGGAGTGATTTATGTTATTCATACATTACAAAAATAACAGTACACATGCAAAATGCATGAATAACGCGTCAACAGTTTTACACTGGAAAAAAAGTACTGTATTACAGCGAGACTTACAACGACAAATGCAATATGATGGAGGGCATTTAAAAAAATTACCGTCCAAGTTCCATGAAAGGCGCTTGCACGTATGACCATGTGCTGAAAGGCGCTTGCACATATGACTGGCCCAGTGGCTTCTAAATTCAGTGACCGAATGAAAATGTCCGTCAACAAAGAAACTACAGTCACAATACTTCTTACATATACGGTATACCATGACCGCAACGGAAGAATGACTAGAAACCCGTACGAGACAACAAACCCCGGAACAAACTCAACCCACACGAAGCCAACCGTCGTGCCGCAGCCATAGCCACAGCCGTTGAAGTCGTTTTTGAAAGTTTTCAATATTTATAATAATTTTAAAAGTTTACTCTATACAATGAAGTTATTTATTAATACTATATATCTGACAAACGTTCAAAATAAGTGGCACTGTTGCGCCTACTAACGGCCAGTAGAGTCCCTAACTCCTGGGCCGCGAAACGGCTTGAGTGGCCACTCTTTACGTAGTACTATATTTCTCTATGGCCGCACGCTCGCGCGTTATAGACAAGTGTGATTACCACTGTACGTCATGAGCAACCAACTCGCTCGCCCGAACCTCCGTGTTAACAAGGCTATTAGAGGCTTATGAAAAAGTTAATTAAAAAATGTAAACGTGAGAGGTTTCTCACTGGCTTCATGGGCAACGGTAGATGAACATTTTAAAATATGTTGTGAGGTTTCTTTCGCAATTTTCTAGAGTTTGTTTTTCATGCAAAAAGGATAACTTTATTACTGCACGAGAGTTATTTCTGTTCCTCGCTTTCATCTCCGTTAGTGAGGGTCAGGTACCCACCACTATAGGTAATGTATTATCTTTTTTTGTTGATAGCAGATTGCTAGAAGAAAAGCGGCATTGATACGACAATAAATGACCTAAAAATAGCCGTGAAACAGTCAATCAATCAGGGATTGTTTTATCAATTCCGATTTACTTTTAGAAGAAATGCCTGAACTCTCAAACTGTAGATCGTCCACAGGTTATGTATTTTAACAAAATAATTTAAGTATTGCAGAAACCCACGTTGTGGGATTTATAATAGGACATATCTGCCAAAATGTTTTATTGTCGAACCGCTATACTATATCGGCTAGCAGGCAGTTGCTTTAGGTTCCGATTCGGGTTTTGGTTATCGACAAATCAAAATGAAAGTTTTGTTCGGGTTACGGCTGGTAAACAAAATACGTAATTTAACGGCTTTCGCTTCAGCTCTACGGAGCTTTGCTGTATTTTAAGTTACTTCAACCCATGGGCGTACCAACCGGGGGGGGGGGGGGGGCAAGGGGGGCACTTGCCCCCCCCCCCCCCCAGTTCTTAGAGTGTGGGGGGGGGGCAAGGCATGTGTTTTGCCCCCCCCCTGAAACAGCCGCCACTGGGCAGGGCAAACACTGGCCGGCGGCGCCCAAGCAGCCCAAGGGATACCGAGGGCACCACTCCCCGGCCCTGGGGGGGTGGAGGGGGGGGGGAGATCTGGATCTGGTTTCCCCCCCCACTCAGAAACAAGTTGGTACGCCACTGCAGTTCAACCCTTGCATAAATTATTGGATGTATTTTTTTTCCATCAAAACAACCAAGCACGTGTCTCTTACTTTATTGAACCACTTTATTTTACCTAACTACTTTGTTCATTTTATCTTAATTAAAACTATTAGTTAAGCGTGCGTACGTACCCGACATATGTATTGTAATTTTATTAATTTACTTCGCTCATTTTTTCTAGTGATGTTAAGCGTCTGTGCGTATCCTTAGTTGGTTTTATCATCTTGTCAAACTAATTAACATTTCATTACATTAATAAGTAAAATTCGCATAATAAATAAGAACGTGCAATTACTAAAATTTACAATTTCTCCATCGCATTTTGTTTGTCGCGGTATGGTGTAGTTGATTAAATAAACCTTTATTTAACGAGCATCAGGGGCTCGTTTCGTCGCGGTACAGTGCAAGAGACAACAGAGGCTGTGTGCGGAGCCAGTTGGCAAACTAATTACATTAAAGGGGCGGCACAACGATATCCAATTGAAATGTTTTTAACTTGACACAAGCTTACTGGCACTAGTGAAACTCAAGGATGCTCGCACGCAAAGCCAGTGGCCATGAAACTCTTTTGTTGCGGCGTAATTTCAAGGACAAAAGCGAGCGTTTTCATTTAATCTCTCCTTCTCAAAACTTGATGACGTAGCTGGGCGGTCGCAGTTCCGCCCACTGATGATATTTGAATGCGGCTCATAGATTGGACCCGAACATTGCGTAAGCACTCGATTTAGGCTCGTCATAATCGATAGCTCGAGAAGCATTCGGGTAGTGGCCCGCGTCCAATCGCTGCAATGACGACAATAGCCGAACCATAACAAGCTGTAGTAAAGTAGTGATTTGAGCTAGTTGGTAGTTCAACATGATAAAACAGCGCACTTGGATACTACGCGGATTGGCTTCGTCTTGGGCTAAAGGAAAGAGAAAACATCGCAGCGATGGTGGAAAATAGCAGACAATCTATTTTGATAACGGACAAATCACTCGAAGAGACGATATTATTAACCGCTGAGAAGGTTTTCTTTCACAGTAACGACACAGTGTTTTCCGAAGTTACTCCACCAGCTCCTTTTGCTCACCTTCCTTTTGGGCTGTATAATGATACCAAAATTACTTATTCCTTCACTTAGACATCCAAAATTTGTTTTTATTCATCAGCGCGAGAGATGTAAGTCTAGTCCAGGTTTCTAAACGCATACGTTCCACGCCTCGTCATTTGCACCGATTACGTTTTGCGGAAATCGCTTCCACACGGAGTAGCGGTACAGTGCAGGGGGCTTTCTCAACAGTGGTATGTAACTAACGTTCATTTTGACAGGAATATGATTACAAAATCACAACTTCCAAACCGCTATATTTCTTGGGGAGGGAGATGGGGTGGGGTTTCTGGTCATTTAGATTAACTCTTCGAAGCCTTCACTGCTTTACAAGTGTTTTCTCTCATAACATACACTCTAAATACACTCTAAGGAAGAAAAAAAAACCTTTCACATCATCTACTGCGTTCAAACATTTTCATCGTTGAGATTCAGAATACGAGTTCCCTCCAAAGCCGAGGACGACGATACAGAGAAGCTCCTGTTTACGCTAGCACTCTGATAATAACAACAGGTATACCTTCCTGCGGAAGGTGCACGGTCTGGATGGAGTGCACAGCCAATTCGTGCGTCGAAACCAGCCCATCGCAATAATCACACAAAAATGGCTGCACCTCATTATCTCTCATTTCGAACGTGTGCCACCAAAGGTAACGGAGGAAACGAGCTTTGACGGTTGTGGGCGCAATAAGCAGACGACGAGCAGACGTCGAACAGATCACGGGATATATTTACTCGATTTGATCCGATGTTAGCCACCGGTCGAGGAGTGTAGCATGGAAAATTACTCCGGAGTAAAGCAACCCGTTTCTGGAACGCGAGTTCGGACGTCATCGAGTAAGCTCCAGTAAGTTTTGGAACGCCACAGTACGAAACCTTTACTCCGGATTCGGATTGAGTGAATTTTGGAAGACAGCCAATGTCGGCTTCCTCAAATGCTGCCAGAACCCGTACACTGACTGCGGTCCCTTTTGCACCACCGAAATGCCGAAGCACGAGCGATTCGCTGCACTCAAGGTGTAATCTCTCACACAGGGCTAGCGCCGCACTGAGGCCTTTCTCGACTGCCTCACCATCCGAGAAGTTCAACCAGGCCGTGAAGGATCTGGACAACGTTCTCCATGAACCTTCCAACGACGTCAAACTTCAACTGTACGCTCTCTTCAAGCAGGTATGCAGAAATCGCTTCGTCGCGAATACCGATGGTTATTTTATTGTTAAAAAATGTACCTGAGGGATGATGTTGCTCTGGGAGACTCACTACAGCGTGTCCCAAAAATATTATTAAAAAATAATGTTTTTGTGATCTTTTTTTCCCGCAAAATTAAAGGGGTAGTGCAATGATTTTAATGTTAATAGAGTTTGCGGTTTGTATTGTTCATAATGTTCGTCTAGGCGCAAGTGTCAAGAGTGTGGCACCTTGCCCCGAAAAACTGCTATTTCGCTGCCTAAAAAGGGGGAAAAAAAAACTAATCACTTTCCGATCTGCAGCCGCGTGTGGCGTTTACGGGAACAACGGTGAAAGGTATCTGGGGTACGCGGAAGTCAACAAAACTTGTCCCCCTCCGCTGCTAGGTTCGGCGTCAGTCCCGTGGTGAACCATCTTTTGTGTCGATCGCTCGCTGCGACCTTCGGAGATGCTAATCCTTGGGAGGTCGATAATCGCGGAGAAAGCAGTTGGGGAATCTAAAGAGAGACCCCAAAGGGGAAACCAGGTGGTCCCCCAGAGTACGTCACTCGAAAGACGACGTGGGTGTTGAGAGGCACTTTGACCTTTAATATGTTTTCTTGGTTTAAACAAAAAAACTGGCGTGCGCAAAAGAATATGTTTTTTTTTTTTACTTTGTTCCATAGGCGACGCAGATTAATTCCCGCAGTTAATTGGCCAGAGTCCGAAGGTCGTTGCGTCGCCTTTTTAAACTGTGCATCACCGAATGCTTATTTTCTGCTCAAGTATAGAGCTAGGGGTCCGAACCACGTGCCAAAGATTCAGAACGAACCGTAACCTTGTTTAAAAGTTAGAAAGCATCTCCTGAAAATTTCAATAAAAAAATGGGACCCGGATTTGGTAACTGACACCACTTTCCCATTGAAAATTTGAAAAAAAATTGTGTATTATTTTTTTGTAAAATAACGGTTAGCTCTAAAATCTAGCATCCGGTTCAGACCATTAGAGCTACATTTGGGCAGAGAAGAGCGTTCGACGAAGCATTGTTTACTTAGAGGACAGCCTCAAAATACTGTAAACGACTAAATTTTCGCGAGGACCTAATTTTCGCGAATTTCGCGAATGGCCTACAATTCGCGAAAAATATGTCCCGCGAACAATTCGGGCAATATGCGAACGTTACGGAAGCTACACTCGATTCGCGAAAAGTAGAACCCGAGAATAATTTTAAATTTTCTGCTTTGGCTTCATTCGCGAAAATTTGAGCCCGCGAAAGTAAGTCGTTCACAGTATTGGGAACTGGTCAGCTTGAATTTACAGAAATGATCGAAGAAAGGAGAGAACGGTACAAAAACAGCAAACAACTTTGACGAAAATAATCTCTGGAGAAAGGGAACAAAGGGGGACAAAGGACAAACAAAAATCTCCAAGCACAGCTAAGTGACTGGTGCAGGACCGAAAAACTTCGACTGGTCCTGGTATCAAACCAGGAACCTATCCATTTCCAGTGGAGCGGTCCTGGTTCGCTACCAGGACCAGACAGATTTTTTCGGTAGCGCACCAGTCACCTATCTGTGTTTGGAAATTTGTGTTTTTCCTTTGTCCCCCTTCTCCGGGGATTAATTTCGTCATTCTTGTCCAGCTCGCTTGCACCTTTGCATTAATTGCAATGTCATAACAACTTTGCTTTAGTACACTTCTTACTTCACACGCGTAATCATCATCTGCAGATGCTGTTCACATATACACAAAAGAACTGTTATCTCGTGGGATGGTGGGATGGGGTCGAGCAAAGAGGGAAGAGGAGGGGAATTTTGTGATTAGCTCTCAGAATCCCGTGATGCATTGGTGGTGAGAGCTGGGAGAGTTGGTAGTGCTTCATACTTAAAAACAGAGTGTACAGAAAACGCAGACAACGAGCAAGGGGCGGTTATCATTTAGGCCCGTTCTCGTTTTGACCTTCTTGTTTGGACCTCCTCAAGATGACGATTCTCGAAAAAAAATCAAATGGGGGCACTTCGAGGTGTCGGTGTTATGGCTGGGCCACCGCATATCCCCGAAGAAGCTTCTTCAAGTCCGCTCCTCCCCCCTCTCAACTCGCCTATACGGAAGCGCTGAGATACACAGGCACACATACTTTAGTTCCACGGTTCGGCTAATAGTTCCTGGAATACGTACTTTCTGCTCTTGACACATGCAGATCAGGATCCGCCCGTTGCGTTGTCCGGAAGTGGTAGCAGGCACTGGGCAATAAAACACCGAACTGCTTTTTTTTTGTGTCAAAGGACATCGAACTGCTCTTTTGTATCTAAGGACGTCAGGGTACACTCATAGTGTGCTCTCCCCACCACCCGGACTCTAGTTTTCCTTAAAGTGGATGTAGTGTACAGTACGAGCCGTCGAAGCCAATTCAGGGCTGAAAACGTACAACGCGTAATTCGGTTCTTGTGTGAACTAGGGAGCCTTCATGTGCGCTTTGCTAGGGTGATGCCACCCTTTTTAATACCACTCGCCGACAAACCAGCTGGCATTTTGGTTCTCGACGATAATCTGTGGGGCTTATAACCCTCCCGGAAACAAGCAGCTTATTTCACAAGTTCGGAGCAGCGTTGTGGAACCCACGGAGGGAGGATTAGCATTTTCCCCCTCGGATGGGAGGACCGATGGACACAAAGGCCACTTTCCGGCGCACGGGGAAACAACGAGAGGAACAAAATGGTGGTGGAAGAGGGTGTGGGAAAGGGAAACAGGCAGTTGGCATCCCTCTAGGCGAAGCGCACATGAAGGCACCCTAGTGTGAACGCGACCAAATACGAATAAGCCCAAATGCGAAAAAACCGGTTTGGATGTTTTGGGAGGGTTTATACGAGAATGTCAAAACGAGAATGGGGCCAAACGAGGAAGGGCGAAATGCGAATGGGACGTTTTGTCGTACACCCACGAGAAAGATAAGTAGAACGGACGAGTGCTCGCTCTCAACTGGAGGTTTATTTTCACAAACCGTGAAAAGGTAGCATCACACCCAGTTCACTCGTACGCAGCCCAAATCCTCTTATCTCTTATCAAGGAGCAGTATCAATCAATCACGTCAATCACGTAAAAAGTCATGGAAATAAAAAAATAAAACTCAACTTTCTGCATGGTTGACAATGGGGTCCTTCCCCTCCCTGATAAGAGATAAAGGGATTTGGGTTGCACATGTGCGAACTGGGTGTAATGGTTTCTGCTCACGGTTTGAAAAAATAAACTTTCAGTTGGAAGTCCTCTTATCTATTGTTCTAGTCTCTCTTGCAGTGGCGTACCAACTTGATTTTGAGTGGAGGGGCAAACCAACCCCCCCCCTGGGCCCAGAGGCGGTGCCCTTGGTATCCCTTGGGCGCCGCCAGCCAGTGTTTGCCCTGCCCAGTGGCGGCGGTTTCAGGGAGGGGGGGGGGGGCAAAACACATGCCTTGCCCCCCCACTCTGAGAACTGGGGGGGCAAGCTCCCCCCTTGCCCCCCCGTTTGGTCGCCCATGCTCTCTTGTGTCCATTTTCTCCTGCGCTTCGTTTTAATCGCTTGGTACATTACGTCTGGCTGTGACCCCTACCACCAGCTTTCTTTCGTGCGCCCTTTCTTATTGGGGACTTGTTTAAAAAACCACTTATCGATCCGTGACCTCTTTCTCACATTTCTATGTATGACCGGATAGAGGAATTCCCTCATCGAGTGGACATTAATGATCCCTTTAGTAGATGCTGCATCTGATGCTTGAAAGTCAGGCTTCACCGACAACCATGCTCAGGACACGAATGCTTAGCTCTTGTAAGCATTTCCCAACCAGCCCATTTTGTGAATTGATTAAAATACTTCCTCGGTCTCGAATTGAAAAGGGTTTTGGGGGCTCTGTGCCGTATCACCAAATTCCATTAATCTGGGCCACCTTTGCAGCTATCGCTACCATAATATTTCTGGATTAACATTTCTGCAGACACACTGCCAGTGCTCTTACTCAATTTTGCTGGAGCGCAGAAGTCATGCTCTCTATTGACTGTAGGCTACGGTTGGCAAGTGCAACGTCGCCAAGCCGGGAACCTATGATTTCGTCGGCAAAGCCAAGTGGGACGCCTGGAACAAGCTTGGAGACACGTCTCAGGTTTGGTTCGTTGGGTTCGGTGATCAGAACACACTTTGGTTCTTTACTGACTTAGCTCTTGTGTATGTTCTCTTGAAAGCAAGTCTGCAGTGCATTAGAAGGTATAGCTCCTCTCCAAATATTTTTAATTATAAACTTAATTGATTGAACACATGTAGGATGCTGGTAAGGGATTGGGAACTGGCATCCCTCACCACTTGACAGTGTGCACCCTTGCTTCCGTCTCGCCAAGAGACCTAGAAAAAGGAGACGATCGTGTCATGTAACTCGATTCTCTCGAATGAAGGATGGAAGTAGTGTACAATGATTTTTAGTTTACCTTATCGCTTTGTTTTGGCCGTGCCTAAACTTCCGAGGCCGAGCTTGCAGAGTGGTTCCCGTCGGAAGCAATTACCCTTTTGCCTTGCCTTCACGTTAGTGTTAGAAGAATTGTGCATTTAGAAACACAAGTATGTCAACCTGCTTTTCAAACTGATTAGCTACTTGGAAAATAAGAGAAAAAATATATCAGGAGGCTTTTATACAATCCTTAAAGGAACAAAAGGGAAAACTATTTAAGAAAGAAAAGAAAGTGTAAAGACAAACACACACACACACACACACACACACACACACTATTTGCACAAAAGGTTTGGTGCGCTTTGAATAAACGACTACTAGTCGGATAATTAATCCCTGCTTTTGCGACCTCTTGCCCATCCTTTGAGCGACCTCAGGGAAACGTTTTCAGCACGACGCGCAGAATGAATATGCGGCGATCGTGACAAAGCTGACCGGAAAGAAGGCATCCGGTGCTGCACAGTCCCAGGAGGCGGCGGCGGCGTCTTCCGACGTGGAAGGCCTCGTGACGGCGGTTCAAGATGGCGCCTTCATTATCCGCTTCAACAGGCCGAGCAAGAGGAACTCAATTACATTCGAGGTACTCACCTGGCCGCCATTTTAATCTCCCATAACTTCAAAAAGCTCACTCCAGGCAATGGCTGTCGTTGGCGAGGTTTTGCTGCAGATCCCGGAGCGTATTTCGCCCAGCGCCACGGCATCGTGTTGCGGTCTCACGCGATGTCACTAAGAGATTCTCTGCCAAGTTTAGCGGGAAAATTTTCCATGACGTCACATGGAAAATTGTGATGGTGTCTTGTGACATTCTGACACCAGACATCACTGTGATGTCTGGTGACATTGTGGCATTACTTTGCACCATTACGTCGCACAACTTCATGGTTAATATGGAGTGTGATTATGTGTAGTCAGTGTGTGGCACCTCCGCTGTTATTGCAGTTCATTTGCATTACACAACAATGCCCTTGGAATTTGTTTATAATGCTTAAAATGGTTTATAAGAAACTTTTCACTAAGGAAGTACTCGACATTCATGCAGTCGCTGTCGCACGACGCGCATTAAAGTTGCTGAAATAAAATTTGTGCCGATGGAGACGAAAGTTGCCGTGTCGATTGAATTTAGTGCGCTGCAACAAATGCGGAGCGCAAGTTTGCTTCTTGCACAGGGGTTGCGATGATGTCAGAACACTGAGCTCTTATTGGCTGGTTGAAAATAAATAGTTTGTAGACCTCAAGGCATCTGACATTGAGGTCTACCCACTGTCCTTTCAATCAAAGCCAATCAGAGCTCGGTGTCGTTCTGACGTCACCGCAACCGCTTTACAAGGTGCAGGCAACTGGCTCTCCCAATAGGGACCGCAATACGCCAAAGTGCGCACAAGTGAATTATGTTTATTGATGCTCTCAGTTGTGAAGGTATAAACCAAAAGGCTCGTCTTTAGTTTTATGGTTGCCATGTCTCTAACAGAAGGAAATGTCCTTTGTCATTTTACCATAGTTGGGTAATAATTTAAGTACATTAATTGATATAATATAGTAAGGGTGCAGGCGAGCTGGCGAATGTTAGCCATGTTGAATAAACCTGAGACTGGGGAAGAAATGAACGTATAAGTCGAAGGAACCGAAAAGGATAGGACGACGTCTGAGTTTGAGAAGTCGTCCGGTCTTTTTCTGTTCCTTCGACTTATGGTCATTTCTCCCCCAGTTTCAGGTTTATTCAACATGGTTTACAATAAATGGATTGCTCAAATGAAACTATTTCATTGAGTAATAAAATATTAAGTTAGGATAAGTGGTTGAACATACTAATTATATAAAGCGTACAGGACAGACGAGGACATGAATAAGACAGGACAGCGCTGTCCAGTCTTCTTCAAGTCGCCGTCTATCTTTTACGCTTGATATATTTAGTTATCATTGTAGTTGTAAATTAATGTCTTTTTAGCCTCATTAATTGCAAAATATTATTTACAACTAAGACTAGTGCTCTTTTTTAATGATTTTGCAAGCTGAAGCTTTGTTGTATAGGCCACCGATAGATAAGAATACACCGAGCGTCTAGCTTATTTCCCTTCTGCCAACGCGTGAAGCTTTGTTGTACGCCCACCGCGGACGCACAGTCGAGCAGGTGTCAAGGCCATGGCACCCGCAGGGGGCACAAAAAATGTCCTACATGGAGGGAGAATGCCTCGCATGTCAGGATTGGGAGAGAGAATCGAAGTGACGCAATTGTGTTATGTACAATGAATAGCTTATCACGACTGATGTCGGCCGTTTCCAGGATAATAGACTCCAATACCCGTCCCACACGGGAAACTCGAATGCCATTTACAACGAATGACATTCGTAAGCGCGAGACACATGCGCGTCCAAACTGTCCGATTCGGCGTGCGAACCGCCGGAACGACGTTCGAGGGCGAGGGTTTTCGTCGCACCGGAGCGACGGACGGGGCCTCCGTCCGGCGCCGGCGTGCGTCCAACTTGCTAGATATCGCCGCACGGCTGTCCGAATTTCGGAGGGCCGCAGCCAATGGCAGCACGGATGGCGCGAAGGTCATGTTGTCACGTGACTTTCGGCCCGATCGGGCGAGGAGGCGCTTCGTGGTTCGGGCAGTTCGGGGAAGCGGATCTCCCCCTCTTTTACAACGCCTACACACACACATGTGGCGGTGCGCGGTGAAGGAGATGGACGCCATCGAGTTTTCTCGCGCGCACAAAACAAGCTGCTGATCTCGCGCGCCATCGCAAGCCGTCCTTCTGGGACCGATCGAGGCCGTCAAAACCCGAATGTACTCCGTTACACCTTACGATGGGGAGCAGCGGACGCTACGAGCCATTCCAATGCCGTGTGAGTGTCACGTGAACTTCGGGAGGGACGCAGCAATGCGGTGCGGTCCATCGCGATTAAAGGGGCGATGCAACAAATTTTCTATTTTAAATAAATACAGCTTAGGATTATTCCCGGATATTTATTACCTAAGAAACACAGGCTGCTTTTTATCTCTACGCAGTGGCAGTCGCAGAAAAAATTCGAGAAAAACGAACACCGTTTACCCCCTCAACTCGCAGCCAGAAAAGGCGGCCACGTGATCCGGAGCCGATTATATGCCGCCAATATTTTTAACATAGCCACGCGCTAGGGTTGGCAGAGCACAGGGCGCGCGCTGAGTTCCAAGCATTGTTAAGGTTCGGCTATTCCACGAGCCACCACCTGAATACATGTCGAGACATTGACTGTCACGAGCCAAAATCGAATGCCTACGCAGCCTTCGTGTCCACTGTATCAGCAGCATTTAAATATCGTCACAGCGGGGATCGCATAACTTGATGACGCACGCCTGGGGATCGCATTTTTGGCATAGTCCCCACAGCTCCGTCATCAAGTTTTGTGTATGAGAGACTGCAAGAAAAGGAACACTTCTATTATTGAAATTCTACCGCGACGAAGACGCTTCTTGGTCAGTGGCGTTACGTTCGAGTATTCTTGGGTCCCACTAGTGCCACTAAGATGTTGTAAAGTGAAAAACGTTCCTTCCCAATATTGTTGCACAGCCCCTTTAAGTGATGTTGAGCAAAAAAGTAACCTCACGGAAACTCTCTACACACGCACACTTTAATAGAATGTAATAAAAATATTATGTTTGTTTTAAAGTCAGAAAAACCAAGAAGGGCGAGGGAAGTATTTTATTTTTCTTGGCTAGGTGGCGCGAGCTACCGCCCGTTATATATATAGCCACCAGCATTCATCCATCCATTCGGTAGAGGGATACCCGAAACTGGGCGGAGCTGAACGGAGCAACGCAACGACGCGTTGGAAACCATGTGTCGCGAACCGTCCTGTCCGGCGATTCGGAGCAGCCATCTTCCCGACAGTTCGCACGCCGGACCGGACAGTTTTGACGCGCATGTGTTTCGCGCTTGATTGACGAATCGGCTCGCGATCTGTCGCGCGTGGAACGCACGCTCGGAGTGTCGCGCGCTGATTGGCCGATCGTTCAAATGTCATTCGTTGTAAATGGCATTCGAGTTGCCCGTGTGGCACGGGTATAAGCCTCTGTTAGATTCTTTCGATGCTTACCAAAGCTAATCATCACTGACCTTGAACGGCCGTGATATTGCCACGCGCGTCGGCGAGCAAGCGCGTGCGTGGCCGAGTGGTTACCGCGCTTGACTGTCGCGCGAAAGGTACAGGTTCGATTCCAGCCAGGGGACTGTACTTTTATTTATACTTTCAACTTGGCCTTCTCGTAAGTTCGAGAACATTCTCGTCGGATCGAGTTCCGAAAGTTCTACGCTCCGAAAGTTCTACGCCGAATGATCCAGAAACCCACGAGGGTACATAAGGGACTCCGCATGGCGAGCGGAGTCAGTTTTGCCCCAGCGTTCGACTCTGCTGTCACGCCGACTTCGACGCCCGCGACGCTCTGCTTTATTCTGTACCCTTTTTATTTTTTGGGGCACAAGTTCGCCCCATTAAACGTTTAGTTTCTTCAGTTATTATAGCCTCATCACTTGTCATTCGTGACATTTTGGTGGAGGTGCGGGGTACCGCTTTCTATGCCCGTGAAGCGTACACCTACAAGGGCATTCCGGCCAAGTGAAGTGCTCAGCCCTGGAAGGCTACCCTTCGCAGAAAACACCGACACCCGATCAAGTCGCCGCAACCAAGGCCTATCCCCGGAACTCGGACCCCTGTCACAGAAACCAAGGAAGAAGACCGCGACGATGACCTCTCCACCCGTCGTTGTCCTACCCGTCGCTGCCCGTACGCCCACGTCCTTCCACGGTGAGCCATATGAAGACATCGAGGACTGGCTACAGCAGTACGGGCGAGTGGCCCAGCACAACCGATGGACGGAGGAACAGCGCCTGCAGAGTCTTTACTTTTCGCTCAAAGGGACGGCCAGGCACTAGTTCGAGAATCACGAGACTTCCTTGATCTCGTGGACCGCCTGCAAGGATGCGCTGAGACGGACATTCGCCAACCAATATCGACGGGAGAAGGCCGAGGACCTTCTTCGAATGAGGACCCAGGGACCAAGTGAGACTATCACCAGTTTCGTCGAGGATGTTTTGCGCCTGGTCGCTCGCGCCGACCCTCAAGCCACCGACGAAAAGAAGCTGCGGATCCTAATGCGAGGTGTCAAGGATGACATCTTCGGCGGTCTTGTTCGCAACCCCCCATCTACCGTCGAAGACTTCGTCACGGAGGCCACGAACATGGAACGTGCCCTCCTCGCAAGAGCCAGCCACTACCATCGGCACTCGAGCGTCGCTGCTGCTTCTGAATCGGGCTACGACATCAGCCCTAGCATCCCCGGCCTTCGCGACATCATCCGCGACATCGTCCGGGAGGAGCTCAAGAAACTTCTGCCGACTGCTGAACGCCCGGCCTCAATCTCCATTGCCGAGATCGTCCGAGACGAGGTTCAGCGAGCGTTCCTACCAGATGCCCCTGTCACCGTGGCCGCACCCGAAGAACCGACGCTGACCTACGCCGCAGCTACCCGACGACCGCCGCCCCTGCTCACCCGTATACGGCGCCACCCCGACGTGAACCTCCAGCGCCGCAGTTTTCCCGACGCCAGGAAGATCGGGCGCACGCCCACCCAGAACAAGCAGCGCCACGAAAGACCGACGTGTGGAGGACGGCCGATCGACGCCCGTTGTGCTATCACTGCGGTGAAGCCGGTCACATTTACCGTCGATGCCCCTACAGACAACTGGGGCTGCGCGGGTTCCACCCGAACGACCCTCGCCCAAGGTACGACGAACGCCCTCGCGACATCGAGGAGTACCTTCGACGCTCGCCCTCCCCAGTGTCGTCTCTCCGCCGTGAAGCCCGCTCCCCATCGCCACGACGTTCAGCGTCCCCAGTGCCACGACCCCGCCGAGAGAGCCTGTCTCCCCTGCGTCGCCGGGAAAACTAAGTGCGGCAACGCCTGGAGGTGACGTTGCCGAAAACGACGGAAGCAAACAGCCTCCAAGAACGCCGGAGCGCTCCCACTCTCCTGACGCCCTGCATCGCACCGACGCCCCTGCAACGGTGTCCAACAACCTAAACGTTGTTATCTACGGCCACGACGTATCGGCGCTCGTTGACACCGGAGCAGACTACTCAGTATTGAGTGGGAGGCTCTCTCGCCACCTTCGAGAAGTCACGACGCCGTGGGATGGACCGCAGATACGAACCGCCGGATGACACCTCATCACGCCTGTCGGAAGGTGCACCGCTCGCGTCGAAATTCACGGCGAGACGTGTCCTGTGAATTTCGGCATTCTACAAGACTGTTTCAGAGACGTCATTCTCGGCATGGACGTTCTGTGTGAATACGGCGCCGTCATCGACCTTGGAGAAAACAGATTGACGCTGCGGAAACCTGTTCCGCCTTCAGTGAAGCTCCAAACTGCGTCAGCCGCCGTCCGAGTCGCTGCCGACCACGTGAATCTGCCGCCGCGATCAAGTGTTGTCATACCCGTCGTGACCGATGCAGCTACCCGCGGCGAAGTTCTTCTGGAAGGTAACCTTCAATTGCTCCTGGGAAGAGGAATAGGCGCCGCAAGAGGAGTAGCTGAACTTCATGATGGGCGCACTGTGGTCCTCGTGACGAATTTCCGACAAGAAACGCAACACCTCACTAAAGGTGCAGCTGTGGGCCATGTCGAGGAACTCCGAAACTCGGTCGAAGTCGCCGCGATTGGTGAAGAATCATCGCCGCCTCAGCAAGACTTCACGTCGCCAGCACAGCTTGACATTGACCCCAAGCTTCCGGGCCTAAAACGACAGCAGCTGAGTGACCTCCTCGCCGATTACAGCGACTGCTTTGCGACGTCGTCAAAGGTTCGCCAAACCGCCGTTGCGAAGCATCGCATTGTTACCGAGGACGACGCGCTCCCTGTGCACCGATCGCCATACCGAGTCTCAGTAAAAGAAAGGGAGGTCATACAGGAGCAAGTGCAAGAAATGCTGAACGACGACATAATCCAGCCTTCCAGCAGTCCATGGGCCTCTCCGGTCATACTGGTTAAGAAGAAAGACGGAACGCTTAGGGTTTGCGTGGACTACCGACAGCTGAACGCGGTGACGAAGAAAGACGTCTACCCACTCCCCCGCATAGACGACACGCTAGATCGGCTGCGCCACTCTCGATATTTTTCATCGATGGACATGAAGAGCGGCTACTGGCAGATCGAAGTCGACGAACGGGACGGAGACAAGACAGCTTTCGTCACGCCAGACGGACTGTACGAGTTCAAGGTGATGCCTTTTGGACTATGCACGGCGCCAGCAACTTTCCAGCGTGCCATGGACACCGTACTGGCTGGGCTGAAATGGCAGAGCTGTCTCGTCTACCTTGACGACGTCGTAGTGTTTTCAAGCGACTTCAACGAGCACTTGCGACGACTCCGAGCTGTTCTCCAGGCCATACAGACCGCCGGGCTCACCCTTAAGCCATCGAAGTGTCGGTTCGCCTATGACGAACTGAAGTTCCTAGGACACGTGGTTAGCAATGATGGCGTTCGCCCAGATCCAGAGAAGACTCGCGCCGTCACGGCATTTCCATCGCCGACAGACAAGAAGGCCGTACAAAGATTCCTGGGACTATGTGCGTACTATCGGCGCTTCGTTCGGGATTTCGCAAGGATTTCGGCACCGCTCACAAACCTCACGAAGGACGCCGAGAAGTTCGAATGGGCCGAAGAGCAGCAGCAGGCATTCGACGAGCTGAAGCGACGACTCCAGACTCCTCCTGTTCTTGGACATTTTGATCAGGATGCGGAAACCGAGGTTCACACGGACGCAAGTAACGCAGGACTGGGTGCGGTACTGGTTCAACTACAAGAAGGCACCGAGCGAGTCATTGCCTACGCAAGTCGGACACTATCCAAGGCGGAGAAAAATTACTCCACGACTGAGAAAGTGTGCCTTGCGGTCGTCTGGGCAATCACAAAGTTTCGTCCGTACTTGTACGGGAGCCCGTTCCGCGTAGTCACGGACCACCATTCGCTCTGCTGGCTTGCCAACCTCAAGGACCCGTCAGGACACCTCTCTCGATGGAGTCTCCGACTACAAGAGTTCAACATGACTGTAGTCTACAAGTCAGGCCGCAAGCACAGCGACGCCGACTGCCTGTCTCGAGCGCCCGTCGAAACACCTTGCGGCAGCAGCGACGACGATGAAGACGAGTGATTCCTAGGCGCGGTGAACACCGACGACATGGCACGACGTCAACGAGACGATCCTGAGCTGCGCGCACTAATAGAGCACCTGGAAGGGCGCGGGAGTACCTTGCCACGTGTTTTCTCACAAGCCCCGTCGACCTTCGTCATGCGACAAGGTGTACTCTACAAAGAGAACTTTAGGGACAACAACTTGTCGGGGCTGCTGGTAATCCCGACTGACCTTCGAGAGGAGATCTTCCAAGCCTGCCACGACGACCCGACATCTGGACACCTTGGTTACAGCCGGACACTGGCCCGTATTCGTGAAAAGTATTACTGGCCCAAGCTCCCCAAGACCGTCCGCCTATACACACGATCGTGCCACGAGTGCCAGCGACGCAAGAAACCTCCGACGAAACCGGCCGGACTCCTGCAGCCAATTTCCCCTCCGACTGCACCCTTCCAGCAGATCGGAATGAATCTACTTGGCCCTTTTCCGCCGTCGACATCGGGGAACCGCTGGATCATCGTCGCCACAGATTACCTCACGCGGTACGCCGAAACGAAAGCCCTTCCTTCAGCGACTGCTGTGGAAGTTGCCAAGTTTTTCATTGAGTCCATCGTCCTCCGGCACGGCGCTCCAGAAGTTCTGATTACAGATCGCGGATCATCGTTCATGGCACAGCTGACCCAAGAAATCCTCCGACTCAGTCACACCAGCCCTCGTCGTACAACTGCGTACCACCCGCAGACCAACGGGCTGACGGAGCGACTCAACAAGACAATTGCCGACATGATCTCTATGTACGTCGACGTAGAGCACAAGACGGGGAACGAGGTGTTGCCCTACGTCACGTTCGCCTACAATACGGCTGTTCAAGAGACCACTGGATTCACACCCTTCCAGCTGGTACATGGTCGGAAAGTAACAACCATGCTGGACGCAATGCTGCCCCATGAGCCAGCGGACAGTGAGAGCGACAACGCCCAGGTGGTTGCTCAACGGGCCGAAGAAGTCCGCTAGCTTGCCCGACTCCTGATTCAAAACCAGCAACGCGTCGACGCAGGCCGCTACAACCTTCGTCGTCAGGACGTCCACTTCCAGCCCGGAGACAGAGTGTGGGTCTGGAAACCGATTCGCCGCCGTGGTCTCAGCGAGAAACTCCTGAAACGGTATTTCGGACCCTACAAGGTGCTTCGTCGACTTGGAGATCTGAACTACGAGGTGATGCCCGACGGAACACGGACTTCATCACGCCGCCCTCCACGACCGGAAGTCGTCCACGTCGTGCGCCTCAAGCCGTACTACGATCGATAGGACTGTGAATTGTGTTTTGTAATACGCTCGATAGGATTGTGTTGCACATGTTTACGTAGTTTGCCATTATTTTTGTTTGTTTTGCTGTTTTGTTTGCCGGCACGTCGCATCGAGACGATGCGCTTTTAAAGAGGGGAGTAATGCCACGCGCGTCGGCGAGCAAGCGCGTGCGTGGCCGAGTGGTTACCGCGCTTGACTGTCGCGCGAAAGGTGTAGGTTCGATTCCAGCCAGGGGACTGTCCTTTTATTTATACTTTCAACTTGGCCTTCTCGTAAGTTCAAGAACATTCTCGTCGGTTCGAGTTCCGAAAGTTCTACGCCGAATGATCCAGAAACCCACGAGGGTACATAAGGGACGCCGCATGGCGAGCGAAGTCCGTTTCGCCCCAGCGTTCGACTCTGCTGTCACGCTGACTTCGACGCCCGCGACGCTCTGCTTTATTCTGTACCATTTTTATTTTTTTTGGGCACAAGTTCGCCCCATTAAACGTTTAGTTTCTTCAGTTATTATAACCTCATCACTTGTCATTCGTGACAATATTAAGAAGACTGACAATCTCGGTGGTTTTGCGAAATAGTACAAAAAAGTGACTCGTATCACACTCGGAATTCGACTCCCATATTATAATATAGAATATACCATAAATGAAGTAAATAAAACAAAAGCACGAACTGCGACAAACGCAAAGTGCTGCATGGCGTATCTTCACTGATCAGACAAAAAAAAATAGAAAAATACATTTCATTGAAACAAAGTCGTTTCGTACGCATTCTCGATATCAAGCAGCTGTCAAAGAAAATCATTTGCTTTACTGACTAACAGTGATGTATAATTGTAATTAATTGCTTTCTGTGTGGTAGTAGTTCTAATCGTAACAACAAACACTTTTGGACAATGTAGTCGAGAGTAGTTATAATTAGGCAGCATTTCCAAAGTAATTCATACCCAAGTATGATTTTGGTTAGTCTGTACCAGTTCAAGAAATGTAGGGTGTGGTTCATCGTCGCCACGCTTTGTGGTTTGGCTTCAGGCGATACTTGGGTCCCCCTACTTCCGGTGAGCTCATGTAACCCAGTATTGTTACACGGCCCTTAAAAAGACACTGTGGCCCCGTCGCGTTCGGGACGCGGTTGCCGCTAGTGTGGTCAGGCCTTAAAGGAGCCGTGCAAAGCGTTTCTGGCCATTTTTATTAATTTGCATTGCGTTCACCCTAACTAGTGTGTGGAACTCTAGCCATACATTAAAAATAAAATATAGAATAAATCTTACGTATTTTGAACATAATAGGTGAAAAAAGTTCAGAATTTTGAGCACATTTTCTATTGTTGATGACGTCATTGTCTGAACCAATAGAGTACCGAAACGACAAGAGCGTGCATCAACCATGCGCAATCTTCCTATTTGTTAGAATTAACGTCCTGTTATGAATATGTGAACGCCTCACCGATTTACGGGTGTTCCAAGCAAAGTTTGAGTGAGAATCACAGGCTTGAAAGGATCAGAAGTGGTCACGTGCGCCTCATTTAGCCAATCTTACATCTAGAATTTCATGTCGTCAGTATTCGACGCTCAGCACCAATGTCGTCACTGAACGCTCGTGTCTGATACTGATAGGCATGCCCAGAGCCGTGTACGGAGAGGGCCTGGTCAATGTGAGGCGCGGGCAGAGCTAGGGCGTGCACCAGACGCAGAAAGGGGGCTTGACATGCTCTCTTGGCCAACCAGAAGCCGAAAAGAATCCCCTACCTGTGGAAGCGAGAAACTGTTTTAATCATAGGTATATGTTGGTATATGGCCTTAATAAGCGGGTAAGAGAGAAATGTAGTTACCCTTTATGGTTGAAAATGGAGTGAACGGAATGTTTCGATCACGATGATGCAGAAAGATATAAGAAACGAATGTGTCGATCAAATTTGTTTTGCTCGGACAGACTCACGGCTCGGACGGAAGATTCGCGGCCCTCGGCGCTTGGCGTACAGATTATGTCGATCGTTCCGCTAGTCGCACTCTTCCAACATGATTTTGTATGACCGTGATTGAAACATCACGTGAACCATATTTTCAGTCACTGAGAGTTCCTCTGGCGCACTTATTAAGTTTGTTTCTCGCGACCACCGCCAGGGTTTTATTTCCGGCTTCTGGTTGGCCACCTTCGAATTTCTGAAGACGTCCTGGAACACGCCCAGCCCGCTTTCGGCCAATGGCGCGTCATTTGCCTCCTATACTTCCCAACGAATGGCCAAACTCTCTGCATATACGACTCTGGGCATGCCCATCAAAGCAGCATTTGGTTTTCTTCGTCCCTTTGCTGTGCCCCTTTAAAGGGACAATGACACCCCTAAAACAAAATGTTATTTTTTTTTGCCAGGCGATTTAATATGGTGCCAGAAGACTACCCAACAAATATTTTGCTACAGCATCAAATATATTTGTAATAAAGTAAAAAAAAAACAAAAAAACACAACTGCTCGAAACCGAAACTGGACTGTGGAGGAACAGAAAATGTAGAGGAGGAGAGAATTGGCCGGAAGTTACGTGGCTACACCAGACTTCGTTTTCTTTTTTTTTCCCTCGCTTTTCCGGCCGTGCTAAACAGACGAAAAACGCGCACGTCGTATATTGCATGAAAAATGCTCACGTCATATGTTGCACGAAAAACACAAAAGTCCAGCACTTCGTGCTTGACGTTTTCGGGTCTTTCGAGCCCTTACCAATTCTTGTTCGTAAGGTGAGCGATGTCTTCAGCCAGGAGAAGGGGCAACGACTCGGCGACGTCTTCGTGCGAATCAACTCGGTGGTCGGTCGTGTCGTACGGAATAAATCCTAATTGTTTCGATCGGTAAAAGATTTCTTTTTAGAAGTTAGATAGATTCACCGGGAACCGCGAAAAACAGTTCTGATGCCTTGTTCACACTTGCGAACCGGCGGCCGGATCCGCGACAATTGTGACGCCCGCCGACGAAAGCAGCCAGAATTTCCGGCGGAGAGAAAGATCGCTCTGGGACCAATCTAGAACGCCGGAAAAAGTGTTCTCTCACCGCAAGCCAATCAGAACGCACGCGGAAAGTGGTGCTTGCCGACGTCAGATCCCCGCTGACGAACTGACGACGATGGCGACGAGACGCGCGCGGGCAAGGAGGAGGTTTGGGAGCTCTCGTCAGCTCTCGTCTGTTCGGGAAACTGCGAGACGCTTGCGCCGCGCACTCGGAAGGCGGCAACAAATGTGAACGGCCCGATCTTTTTTCGGCGAGCGAATCCAGTCGGCGGCGAGTGCGTCTTTCGCAAGTGTGAAGGAGCCATGAAGTAGAAGTTCCACTTCCGTCGTTCGCCGCCATCGCTTAGTTCGCTTCGTTCGGCCGTCCAGCCCGCGACTCCTGCGATACAACGCCATGTTGAGAATTGTGCCGAGAATACATAGAGTTATTCCCGTTTTCTGTACAGCTTTTTTCTTTTATTAATCAACGTATTTGCAGCTTTTTAGAACCCACAAAAAATGGGTATCATATTTGTTTCTATTTTTAATGTTGAGTGTGTGCCTTCGATGACCCACGACTTTGATTATATTTGGTGTTTGTGTCTAAGCCACAGAGAAGGCACGTGACCTCGGAGAAGAGAATGAGCGCGACTGAAACAGGCTAGCTCTCGATGGACGGTTTTCGGGTTGAAAGAAAACGAATTTCGAACTAGAAATTGTTTCCTGGGTAGTTGGGCTCACATGTGCCATGTAGAAATAAAAACCTTGGCGATCATAAATACCCTGTCAGGGTCCCTTTAAGCCATCGGTGACCAGGACGTCATGACTTGGTGAGCCGTCGGGACCTTGCAGATGTACGAGGAGGTGACCAAGCTTGTGAAGGACGCCGGGCAGAGGGACGACGTCAAGTTCCTCGTTCTCACCGGAACGGGCGAGGTGTTCTCGAGCGGACACAACCTCGGGAACTTCACCAAGCAGATGCAGATGGGGCCTGCCAAGGAAGCCGTGGAGATCTTCAGGTATCGCCTCGTCGGAGAGTCTCGCTAGCTCGGCTGATTCCGAACCTCGGTGTACTTGATCTCCTCTGTACTTGGTTTGCCCTAGAGCTACTAAACTAGCTATGCTTTGCAGTAATAACTACAATTCAGTCATCTTGGTCCTTAAAAGCCATTGTTACCAGTACTGTGATGCTTTATATCCAAAATCGTGGGATATTGTCCCATCTCCCCAACACTATGCCTAAAGCTAAGGTAGTCGCATATTTGAATTACAACGGTCGCCAATAATGCCCACTAGCTCTGCACCAAGCATCAATCCAACGTCTTTCAGCATCTATAATTTATCGCTAAGAAAATAATTTTAATTATGTTCAGTTTTGCCCTATCGAACGAGGAATGATAGAAATGGAGCCGTCGAAACGTGCCTCCCTTTTTTGTCTTCCAAAGTATTTTGATTTTGTTTCTCGATTTGTAACAGGCGGTCACTAGTTCGCTCGTTTGTTTTAAAACATCCGTCCCCACATGCACTTATTTGTTTTTAATTTTTACTCTAGTATGTTTTGATTTCAAGGTCTTGTATTCGAGTAAAGAACTTTGTACTCCGCTAGCACGGGGAGGGATAATTCGGGGAGAGGACTGCTTTTTTCAGCACCTCTCTTTGAAGTTGTAAAAATGAAAATATGTGTCAGCTGCTGTCATGCAGGTCCTAAACATGTAGGTAATAAATGTCGGGACCCTCGAGGTTGGACGTACACTTGGGCTCGTGCCAGGTATATTTATTTTTATGGAGCCGACTGCCCGACAATATACATGCCTTGCACCTGCGTCACACTGATGACGTCGAACACCGGTATCCACCATGCTGGTGGTTGGCTCGACGGCCCTTCGCAGCGAGATCAATGGTAAACTGCACCGCGTTCGGCTATAGCAATTACCCCGTATCCCGACGATCGTCCGATCGTTTCGACGGCATGCCCCGCGAGACAGAGTAGCCGCCAAGTTAGAGAAAGTACGGGCGGCAGGAAAGGGATACGGCCGCTGATTACCGAGTTTGCGGGACGCATTTCATAACGGCGAGTGACGGCACTTTTCTACCGTTGTTTACGTTCACGCAAGCCTTTGCATCGTCTGTTGCCCGTTCGTGGTGTAGATGGCCATTGCCTTCCGTTACATAACGCCGTTTCCACGCTTCGAGCACACCTTCGGGGCTCCCGGCCGAGTATGGGCGATATTCGCGAAGCGAGCCCGGCCAGACGGCGATCGGTCGGCGGCGGCCCCCGTGTGCAAGCTCGCCGAGACGCCGCCACCGGGGCATCGGTTCGTGCCGTCCGCGAGACGGTAACCTTTGCAAGGAGCGAAAGTATGCAGGCGAGCCGGTTAGGAAACATAATATAATAAACCCTCCGTTATTTGATTTGTCCTTGTCTCAGGGTCTAGGTTATGACGGTAACCTTGCGTTGTTTACCAGTATTTCGCAAGATCGTAACAATTTTTCTACAAGCGACTCCTAGAGCCGCTCGTCAATTTTTAAAACACGCAATTCAGATTTTTTTTTTTTTTTTGCGACACGACAGTCTTTTTTTGTTGTAAAACTTCGTCGGCGGCATATGGACACTTTCTGCTCGTAGCGCGATCGCACCAATGCCGACAAATTCTGCACGTACTGGCTAAACGTCATCATCGTAAGCTCGGCACGTTTTTTCCAAGTTCACATGTAACAAAAAATATGGTGCATGTCAAAGCGCATGTCCGGGCAGCTAGCGGCATCCTACGCCTTGATAAGCGCATCCGCGCGGTGTGAAGTCAACCACCAGTATAGACCTTTCCAAAAACGAGCTTGTGGCCGGTGCCATTTTGAGCGTTCGTGCGTATGGCGCGTGCTTTGCTCGCTTTCCGAAGCGACGAACACGCACGTGCTGGGCTGTGAAGATCGCACGCTGGACTGTGATTTTGTAAACATTGGAAAGGTCTATATATGGTGCGGGGCCCCGTTCTTCCCTATCGTGACGTCCCTTGCTATGCATGTATTAGCGCGAACACCACTTTGGTGCTTCTTCGTATTTTTTTCCCCAAAAAGGAGTGGCGGGCATGAAACTTTACCGCTTAGGTTAGTACCTCGACCGATCACTTGCCACCATCTATAATAGTTTTGATTGCACTCCTCTAACGATGAAAGATAAACTAAGAAAACCAACTACGGCTTACTTCCGCTAACAGTGTTGCGGAGTGTGCATTGCCCTTAGTGTTCCTTCCAAGTGTTCTCAAACTAAGACATTTTAGGGGAAAATAAGCGCCTAAGGAACAGGGACAAAGAGTAGAATAACAACGACACACTCTACTCTTTGTCCCTGTTCCTTAGGCGTTTATTTTCCCATGATGTACCAACTGGCCCATCTAAGCATTTTATTGAAGACATTTTACACTCGAGAAAAGATTGCAAGAGTAAATTGACACGCTCGAATTAGCGCGGCTTTTATATAACCGCAGCGCAGTCGGTGAGAGTGGCGTTAATCATTCGGTCATGGCTCTCTTCCAAAGGCGATACGTGGCGGAATTCATAAACTTTCCCAAGCCGGCCATCGCGCTGATCAACGGACTGTCCATCGGTGTATCCTGTACCATTCTCGGGCTCTTCGACTTCGTCTACGCGTCCGACAAGGCGAGTCAAATTGTTGTCAAGTTGAAAACCGAGTATGTCGGCCCTGGCGGGCCCTTTTGACACTCGTGCATGGGCACTGTTGCCCTCTGTGTGACGGGCCTGTACTTCATTAAGAGGACAACAACATCGATCGACCTTTATTTGTACGTCTGGTTTCAACTGCAAATTGTTTCTCCCCTTCCGCAGGCGTTCTTCCAGACTCCGTTCACCCAGTTGGGGCTGTCACCCGAGGGATGTTCGTCCTACACGTTCCCGCGGATCATGGGAGTTGCCAGGGTGAGACTCGAGGCGATCGGCGGCCGAATGCGTGAACGCGCCGCATCTCGGCGAACGTGGAGCGAAAGCTGGTACTGCGGGACCCGGGGCTCTCGAGTTCGGCGCCCACTCTGGCCTGTTTCGATCTGCGCGAGCATCGTGTCGGCTTGCTGTTGTTCATCGCTACCACGTGACGCACGTTAAAGAACCGAGTCTAGCGGGGGTACTGGGGGGCTATGTTCGACAAATGTTTCGTTTCTCCTAAAAAGAAACGGAAGTGACGTAAGTGACGATATCGCGTCTGATTGGTTAGAGGCTCATATGACGAAAGTTCCCTCTTTCGTCATTTGAGCCTCTGGCCAATCAGACGCGATATCGTCAGTTCCGTTTCTTTTTAGGAGAAACGAAACATTTGTCGAACATAGCCCCCCTGCACTGTCTAAATATTTCGTCTACAGCGGAGACATCAGATGTCCATTTGGCCTGACCAACTTCACCTTCTAAACGTATATATAGGGTGTCCCGAGTCACCAGGCTCAATTTAAAGTGGACCGTAAAAATCTACGCCTGTACGAAGCAATCTAAACTTTTCGTCAAAGGTGTATTTCACATGTCGGCTTTTTCGTGTAAAATTGCAATGCTTAGCTTCCTTTCTGTAAAAGATAGAGGACCAAGGAACGTGCCAGGGTTAACGGTGGGCGGCGACGCTGACGATCAAGTCGAGTTGCGGGGCGCGTTTGGCCTCGTATTGATAGATGGCGTCGGAAGCAGCGTCGGAATACGTCGGAAGGTGTAGCCGACCAGCGAAAGAAAGCAGACGACACGCAGACGAAATCTGTCGGCAACAAGCAAGGTTATTAGACTAGCTCAGTTACGGAACTGCTCATAGACGCTGCATGCACGAGCAGTACCCCCCCCCCCCCCCCCCACCCCCCCTCACTCACTGCGACTCGCCTCCCGTCGTTCGACGGCCGGACGGCTGCTTTGGTACCTGCAGTGCATTCTATGGGATTCGTACGTTTCGAAGCGCAGCCCGCAGCCTGCGCCCCCCCCCCCCCCCCCCCCCCGTCTAGATGGCATTCCACCATACTCTATGGAAAACACAGTTCGTAAACGAAAATCTAGATGGCGCTTCGAACAACGGGAGGCCAGAGCCGTATTTTAGGAGAGTTTAGACAATGGGCGGAGCAAAGGCCGCCGCCAGCGCCGAAAACTCCCCCCGTGGTTAGAGCGTAAACTAAAGGTACGACACAGCGTCGACCAATCAGGAGACCGCGACGTCACAATATTGCAAACTACATTTAAAGCGTTAAATAGAAGCGTTCAATCTCGGCCTCTCTACTCCATCCCACAAACATCTGCAGTAAAGACAAAGGCACAGGCGCGTGAGCCTATATAGCTCAGCGAAATGCTTTTGTTTGTACGAGAACTCGCGCATAGGAGGCACATTCCAAAGCCACGGGCTCGTGCCCATGCCTATGTCTGCACTGCTGATGTTTGTGGAGATGGAGTATCGGTGACAGTTTGCTCAGGGCCGGCTTGCTAGAACAGCGTTTCAGCTGAGACTGGCTGAAAGAAAACAGTGCAAAGGGTGGGGCGCGCGAGCGTCTTGAGACGCGGAGTCCCGCTTGGCTCGTGCGCTGGCTGTGGCAGTCACTGATCTCAATGACAATTGCTGGATCGCGTTTGACCAGCTCTGCCTATGGACCGGAATGCGGCCACGGTTGGCCACGGTCGGCCATCTTTAGGTAGAGTTATATCATCTCTAGCCATCATAGTAATATGGCGGAAAGCGCAATGGCGACAGGCTGCCATAAAATAGCCGTAGATCTAGTACACTGTACCGTGGGTGATATTTCGTGCTTGATTGAAGTTGTTCGACGAAGCAGATTCTTGAAACCCGGAGTGAACGGTAGCCTCGTCTTTGAGGACCCGGCGAAAGTTCAACGAAAGCGCAGCACAGGGGGAAAGCTGCGCAGCTCGCATCAAAAGCAGACTACGTACCGGCGTCTGCTTTCGACGCTTCTTTCGATGCGACTTTCGATGCGCGCTGTGCTGCTTTTCCCCGGTGCTGCGCTATTTCGTGAAACTTTCACCGGGTCCTCAAAGACCAGGCTACCGTTCACGCCGGGTTTTAAAAACATGTTTCATCAAACAATTTCAATCAATCACGGAATATCACCCATGCTATTTTGATGGCAGCCTGCCACCCCAACTGCCAAAACGCCGTCTGCCATGGATGGATGATGGTGGCTGCCAAGTGGCTTCAGCAGCTGTATCTTGGCTAGAGGTGATATAACTCTACCTAAAGATGGCCGCCAGTGACCGCATTCGCGGAGCGGGCAAACGCGATCCAGCAATTGTCATTGAGATCAGTGGTGGCAGTGGTTTCTTTCCCCGTCTCAGCTGAGACGCTGTTTCTAGCAAGTCGGCCCTGGTTTGGGGCGCACGTTCGTTTATTCCACACTTGAATATTGGCGTGACGAAAACCTCAAATGCCCAAAGTTTTCAGTCACCAAGAGCTAAACCTTTTCACTCTGGCGACGCTACGCCGGCTTAAATTAGTCGTGTCACAAATTTAGAGCACACGACCACCGGCCGCTAGGGGCTGTTTCGCGGCCTGTGGTTGGCCCCGAGATGCTCGCCTATTCAAACCAATGTATGGCCAAACTCTCTCAATAAACGGCTCTGCGGGAGGCGGACTAAAGTGAGTGAGGGGGTACCTCCTTCCGCGGGAGTTCCACAGATGAGGTAATCTAGTAACGTTGGCAGCAAGAACGCCGTCGTTATGCAACCGCGTTATAGAGCGCAGCTCACTGATCTCTATTTTAGTAGGCTGGATCGCGGATCGGGAGCCCGTCGGTGTCGCCACCGGCGGCCATTGCTTGACACCAGGCAATACACGCAAGTCTATGGGAGAAACGCACAAAAGTAAGAATATTGAAGCATGTACGCTGTGCTCGGAGGCGAGTATTTTATGGTGTGCTGCGATCCTTATGTCGGGTGTTTGGAGATTGAATCGGTATTTGTGAAACGTCCGGTCGCCGAATTAAAAAAATCAAACGTACCGGAGCACCTACGGCTGAGCTGGCAAGCTTGCTCTCGTAGTGGAGTAAACAAAGGAACTTGCCGCCAATAAGACCGTCCTTAGGGAAGCCCAGAAGTTGATGAATGACAAAGAAGTTCCATCTCGACAGCGGCTTTCAGGGAGTGAGCGAATTCCGCGTAGCAAAGCCTTTGAGCTTGTCGTCTGCTAAACCCAACTCAACGAAACCGCCACCGACTCCGCGGTAACTCTAGGTAACTCTCGTCTCATTGAGCTGCACTACAGCGGAGTCACTCTCGACCACAAAATATTTATTTATAAGAACTGCGAGGGCTGTCAGTTTTAATGTTTGTACGCAAGCTATTTGATGGGCTTATCGAAAACTATCCAAAAAGTTTCAGTGCCGAAAACAGCTTAGAAACAGGGGAAAACGTCACTTTTTCTGGTTCTTCCCATAGAGTCTCATGCATTGGCTGGTGTCAATCAATGGCCGCCGGTGGCGACACTCGGCCCCAGCTGCCGAGGCCGCGGTCCGCGATCCAGCCTACTACAATAGAGATCAGTGGCGCAGCTCTTTGGGCGCCCGTTTCCGGCTTGAGCGGCGTCGCCGTCGGCGTCGGCGTCGCCGTCGGCGTAACCGCGCGGTGCATTATGGGAAATGTCCCATAATGCACCGCGCGGTCACGTGACCTTGGGAGGGGGGAGGTAGGGTCACGTGACACCCCCCCCCCCCCCGAGATCACGTGACCTCGGGGGGAGGAGGGAGGGGGGGTCACGTGACCCCCTCCCCCCGAGGTCACGTGACCCCCCGGAGGAGATAGAAGAATGACGGGAACAGGAGGAGGAGGAGGAGGAGGAGAAGGGGTATACCCTCCCCTGAGTACCCTTCCCTCCTCCTCCTCAAGAGCTGCGCTACAGGGCGTTACAGGGTAAACGGCTTTCACTTTTTTTATTTTTTTTTTCAACTTCATGTTATGCTTTTATTGTCCACCTTTATTTTTTAACCAGGGGAACATTACAAAATTATTATGTTCATTTTAATGAACCACGGTGGTCGCGAACAGTCTCGATAAGGAGGTAGCGTCATATATCGATACGAGCGCCAAACGCTCCCCGCAACTCGACTTGGTCGTCTGCATCGCCGCCCGCCGTTGACCCTGGCACGTTCCTTGGTCCTATATCTTTTACAGAAAGGGAGCTACGCTTTGTAATTTTACATGAAAAAATCGACCTGTGAAATACACCATTGAGGAAAAGTTTAGATTGCTACATGCAGGCATCGATTTTTACGGTTCATTTTAGATCGAGCATGGTGACTTGGGGCACCCTATATGCCTTTTTAGTGTACCCTCGTCCCCTGCCACCTAATACGCGTATCCGGTATGGGCGACGAAAAAATATCAAAACGTTTCACCCTGCAAATAGTAAAAAAATAGAGGGGAGGCAAAACGAGAATGTGTGACGGTAACGTTTATGTCCTAAATGCCTTCTATTGGCATGGCGACGGCAAAACAATGTTTTCGCCCATGCTGGAAGTGACGACAATTCAAGATGGTGGCGCCCTTGGGGAAAAGGTCTATATATACACAATACGATTGTCACTAAGATACGGGACGGGCTGTCTGGGATTTCCCTGAGCGTAACTCGAGTGGTATGGATGCGTGGGGTTTGAGCGATTGTGCGGTTTCGGAGTCTCGTAACCGATACCGGGCTCTCCGCAGGCGTGCGAAGTCCTGATGATGAACACGCGACTGAGCGCCAAGGAGGCCGAAGAGTGCGGCTTTGTGTCAGAGTGCTTCCCGGATGCCAGCTTCCAGGAGGAGACGCAGAAGAAGATCCAGGAGTTGGCCAAGCTGCCAGCCAAGGTTTGTATACGAGCGTCATTTTAAGTGCCGCCGTCTTCGCCGTGCCTGCTCGTGCGGTTGGGCGTCTTTTACGAAGAAGGCCCGCACGTGTCCGTGTCTGCTTCCCCGCGGGGCATGCGAATGTTGCCAGACGTTGTGATGAAAGGCTGATGAGTGAGCTAATCTTGCATGCATTGTAAGATTGGGCAAAATATTCGAATTTCTGAATAGTATTGGTTGGAATAATACGCCTTTCAGTATTCGTTCAAAGATGAACTGCGATATTTGCATTTTTCGAAGTATCGATCGCGGTGGGTCAGAGCCGTGTATAGAAAGAGTTTCGTCAATGCGAGGAGCGGGCAGAGCCAGGGTGTGCACCTCAAGCAGAAGGAGGGCTTGACATGCTTTCTTGGCCAGCCGAAGCTGAAAAGTATCCCCTAGACGTGGCATGGAGAAACAGTTTTAATCATAGATATTTGGTTTTAGTAAGAGCGTAAGAGTTAGATGTAGTAACCCTTCATGGTTCGAAATAGGGTGCACGTGATGTTTCGATAATGCTCATGCAGAATGATGTAAGAAACGAATGTGCCGCTCGAACTTCGTTTTGCTCGAACTATGTGTGACCGCTCGGACGGAATATTTCCGGCCCTCGGCGCCTGGCGTTCGGATTAGTTGATCGTTCCGCTATCGCGCTTTTTCACCATGATTTTGGATGACCGTGATTGAAACGTCACGTGCGCCATATTTTCAGTCACCGAGAGTTACTCCGACGCACTTAAAGGGAAGCTGAAGGGCTTTTCGAAAAAAATGAGTTAAGGGTTGATTCTGACGTGTTTGTGCCTGCTGAGTCCAAATGTCACAACCGTTCGACCCAAAATAATCCCTAAACGCGAAAAAAAGCGAAAAAATCAGAAGCGTTCGCCGCAGCGGCACGCCATTGGCTATTGACGCGTGACGCTCCACTACGTCATAAAAGGACCATCTCGATTCTCGCTTGCTCCGTCGCTTGCGGAAGTAGCCGGGCGCCGGGTCTTCTGCTCTTGTATATCGGGTTCGGCTTCTGATTTTTCGAAATCTTTCGGTGAATCCGAAAGAGGAATGTGTCCAAACGACCCCAGACGTGACAAAGTACGCGTTCCAGCCGTTGGCAAAGTAAGAAAATGACCCACCGCAGTAATAAACGCAGACTCGAGGAACCGCTTGCGCGGGCGCCGACATAGCCGGCTTCATACGATCAGGAAAGTACTGACTGCTACTTATTGTAACCTAAAACGTTGACAATAAACGGAGTGCTTTTGACGGGACGCCTCAAGCCGGATTAGCGTGACCCTCCCCAAAACGGTCGTCCGAGGACAAGAATTCTGCACACATCAGCCTTCGTGCTTGCCAGCTGCTGGACGCGTAAGCGTGCAGGCTGCATTGTTCTGAAGTGGTTTCAACTTTGAAGGGATAGTATAATCGGCTTCGGGCGACGGGAGAGCTTCCGCTGAGATGAGACGGGTGATAAAACAGGGTCACCGTTCTGCCACCGCCATGTCCTTGCGCACTATGCGAATAACTGCGCAGAAGGTCCATCCCTGTGATAGCGGTACCCTCCGCTGCGTTTAGTTTGTTTGCCACAAACTATTGCGCCATTATAGCTTTAGAAAAATCGGAGATGTGTGCCCGGCAGCCCTTAATTTGATGCCAAAATGATGTCAAAATCGTGAAAGCTTCCTGGGCCTCTATATTTGCATAATTCTACCAAGATTTGTTGACAGCATTACACCACCACCAAGCATTATCATCGTCCGATCGCATTTCTATGGCACAAAGAATAATTGCATAACACAATCTTTATACGAAAAACACTGCGTAACTTGTGAAAAAAGACCTCAATTCAGAAGAGAAGGTCACATGCTTTGTATTTCCAAAAAGCTCTCCTGAAGAGAATATGAACCTTTGGAAGGAAAATTTAACAAAATTTATGTTTACGTTTAAAAAATATGTGACCTCAAATAATGTCAGCAACTGTAAAAAAAATGTTTATGCTAAAACAAGTTGCACCGTGAAAGTCGCATTATGAATTGCATGACCACTTATTAGAGCAAGCCCTCCTCTCCCAAGTGACTGGGTAGCCGAGTAGATTAAAGGCAAAAGAAAAAATCTTGGGCTACCCAAGATTTTTTTCTTTTGTTTCCCAGATTTCCCGGACCGGAGTCGGTCCGGAAAATATGGTCACTTCAGCAACATAAGAAACCAACTCCACAACACTAATATAAGGCGGTTAACACAAGAGAGCCAGTAGAAACCCGCTACTCGGCTAAATGATCGCGGCTTTTCTAGCACACTGCACAATTCTAACTCCGTTTCACCTTATGTTGTACCGCAGCGAAGGCAAGAAGCGCGAGCTCATAGCGTTGGCAGCTGCCCTTGGTGCACGAGAGCTTGTGCCGCCGAGATGTGCCCTAGAGCAAGGAGCTCGCGCTTGTAGCCTTCCCTGCGGTACAACACAAGGTGAAACAGAGTATAATAACGTAATAGCTTTTTTCTAGAAAAGTCAACCTACAATTCCTACCTAGTTACGTTTCCCCCTTTGCTTGTGACTTTTAATGCGCTGAATTGCCTTCTTACCTTCAAAGATGGTCGACAGAGCGTCGGGTTCAGGCGAGACTTCTTCAGACCCAAACCCATACGTATATAGTTTTCATATGCGCCGTCCGAAACATTTTTCGAACAATAAACGGTGTACTACTGCTCAAACCCGCCCACCCCTTTAAAATCTCGGTGACGAAGGGGAAAAGACGGTAAGCGGGAAGAACAACTGCGACGAGCGCTGTTCGTGAAAGCTGGCGGCTACACATGAGTACGGCATCCTGCAACAGCACTAGTCAGTTGGTTCGGTGCCACGAGAATTCTGCAAACACGTGAAAAAACAAGAGAACAATCAACACGTCATGCGATTGAGTGAATAGCATGACCGGTCAACGGATCAAAGCAAGCGCTATGCAGCGGCAGAACGACGACGGCTCGAAAAGACACTAGAGCAGCCTACGAGGAAAGCGCGGCCAGCCGCGGCGGGGTCCCCCAGTCGGTCCTTTTGTGACGCCGGCTGACGGGCTTCCTCCTCTCTCCCCTTTCCCTCTGCTTCGGAGAGGCGTGGCTTCGGTGCTACTTTGAAGGCGCTTTTCCGGTTAATCCGCGCAGAAAATAACCAAACGAATACGCTATTCGTGATTGCTGAGGCCTCATTAACTAGGCTTAGGTGTTTTTATTCATATTTAAAACCGCTTCAGCTTCCCTTTAAAGGGAAACTGTAAAGAAAAAAAAAAGTGCTTTTTTTAAACAGCCTAAATGTGACCAGCATGTCACAAAAGAAATCTTCCACGAAAAAGAAAATGTTATTTTTTTATAAATATTTACGCCACAGGACGTAATTTAGTCGGAGTCAGAAACTTTCCACATTCGAAACTCCCGGTCTTTCGACCAGCGCGGAGGAGTAGTATGCCCCGCCCACTGATCTCAATGACAATTGCTGGATCGCGTTTGACCAGCTCTGCCTATGGACCGGAATGCGGCTACGGTCGGCCATCTTTAGGTAGAGTTATATCATCTCTAGCCATCACAGTAATATGGCGAACAGCGCAATGCGGCAGGCTGCCATAAAATAGCCGTAGATCTAGTACACTGTACCGTGGGTGATATTTCGTGCTTGATTGAAGTTGTTCGACGAAGCAGATTCTTGAAACCCGGCATGAACGGTAGTCTCGTTTTTGAGGACCCGGAGAAAGTTCTACGAAAGCGCAGCACCAGGGGAAAGCAGCGCAGCTCGCATCGAAAGCAGACTACGTACCGGCGTCTGCTTTCGATGCTTCTTTCGATGCGACTTTTGATGCGTGCTGTGCTGCTTTTCCCCGGTGCTGCGCGATTTCGTGAAACTTTCACCGGGTCCTCAAAGACCGGGCTACCGTTCACGCCGGGTTTTAAAAACATGTTTCGTCAAACAATTTCAATCAATCACGGAATATCACCCACGCTATTTTGATGGCAGCCTGCCCACAACTGCCAAAACGCCGTCTGCCATGGATGGATGATGGTGGCTGCCAGGTGGCTTCAGCAGCTGTATTTTGGCTAGAGGTGATATAACTCTACCTAAAGATGGCCGCCAGTGACCGCATTCGCGGAGCGGGCAAACGCGATCCAGCAATTGTCATTGAGATCAGTGGCCCCGCCCTTCATTATTGGATTGACTTGGCTGCGGAGTAGTACGCAGCGTCGCGACTTCCGGGAGGGGGGGGGGGTGCAGAAATGGGGGAAGGTGTAGCCGATGTACGCTGGAAGATAGAGCCGGTTTGCTTTCGTTGCTTTTGTTTGGTCGGAGAAAATCTGGCAACAACGGACGTTCAACGAGGCGCCGGTATTGTTTTGGTTTGACGGCACGCCAGAAGCTACGCGGTTTGCGAGCACATATAGCAAAGACGTGACCGAAGAAGTGGCGCTGTGATGTTCCCGTAAGAAGGAAAGTATCATCCGTAATCGTCGTGTGTGCTTTGAAAGCGAAGGGAATCACAGGGTTCACGAGTGCGCAACCACAAGCCAACGTTCACGACAGCGCTGCGTTGACTTCGGCGATCTTGTTCGGTTTGGTGCAACACGGCGATGCGACAAAGAACTGAAATGTTCGTGGTGTGGTGCGGTGCTTGGAAGCAGAAACTCACACTAAGACGGAGCTCAAATCGGTTGTTGTGGGGTTGAGGTTCAACGGGTTCAGTCCCGTCGTCGTCAGCTGATCCGGTCCAGCTGGTCCAGGAGGACGCAGCGAGCGTTTTTAAAAGTAAATCTTCTTTTGTTCCGTCTCAGAATGTGGAAGATCCCCGACGCGTACCGCGAGTAAAAAGCCGCGGGCGTTTTCAACAAAATTACGTCGTTTTAATTGAACAATGGAGTCCGGATTGTTGTCCTAAATCTGCCGTTTTAGGGGCGAAGCTCCTTAGGGTCTAGCCTTGTTCGTCCGTCCGTCCGTCCGGCGTCCGTGCTCACAAAAAAAAAAAAAAAAAAAATGTTTGCGCAGTCGACAGGATTCGAACCTGTGCGGGGAGACTCCAATGGATTTCTAGTCCATCGCCTTAATCACTCGGCCACGACTGCGGGACGAGTAGGGGGCTTTGAGATGTGGTAGTAACTCAAGAGCTGGGGATGTCATGGATGAAACGTTGCATGTAGCTGTTCAACGTCTATACAGGAGAGGGCGCTGCGGTCAAATGCGTATATAATCGCGTTAAACGTTGCACACATGGCCCTGCATTTCACCGACCATAAAGCAGTAATAATGAAGTCGAAACGCAACCCGGAACTCAGCACTACCTATGAGCAATAAAATCAGTATCATCAGCACCACCAGAGCTTCGCCCCAATCAACATCATTCACCACGTGGAGATGCGGTCATTTTTTATGCTTGGTGTTGTTGGACTGCGTTTGCACAGCGACGTGTTTCCACAACGACGCACACCGCTCGAGTAAATGATTCGTCCTGCAAACGACCGGTTATACAGAATTTCAGGGAAACAAGTCGCCACCGATATTTTTCTGGTCGTGCGAGTTACTTGCGCTCATCATGCGGTGTGAATAAATTCGGGCAAGATTTTCTACCTGCGCACAGATGCATGAACTGAGACCATTTTTTACGTAGTGAACATAGTGTTTTTTTTTTATTTTGGAAAAGGCGTTGCTGCATTTGTTATGGTACAATTACTTGAGAGTTCAGAAATTGCGGAGGGCGAGCAAGCTTTCCTTACTTTGCCTCTTTTCTCTCTAGCACTGCCCCTGGTTTCAAGTTGCGGTTTCACTAGGCATACCTGCTAGCAGGTACAAACTGCTCTAAAGCAGGTAAAATACTAGGAAGTCAGGACAGTGCGGACTCCGTGTTTTTCCCTTTTCGCAAAGGTGACTGGGGGAGTGCTTTTACGAGGTGTGCGGAATGTGCAAACGATTTTGTAATGCCCGTCGTATGTGTCTCTCCAGCAAAACAAATAAGATGATGTACAAAGGCGCAATCATAAGCCAAGATTTACGATAACAGTACACATTCAATTCAAAACAACTTTACGTAAGATGCTTTGGAAGCCGAGAAAAAATCTGTCGGCTAGCGCAGAATTCGGACGTCCGAAGGCTTCTGCGGACAGCTGTTACGTAATAACCTGGCTGTGCGAGGTTTTTTTACGATGCGGCTGCGTCTCAGTCGCAGACGTTCGGTGCACCCGGTGCGAATCTCGAAGGCCCCCGGAGCGAAATGACGAGAACATACCTGGACGTTTTTCGCTACGCGAACGCCCGATTGCCTCCAGCCAAATAGCATTTCTTTCGGGGCGACATGACTGCTGGAAGACTTGCTGTCGCGATCACTCATCTAAAACTACTTTACAGAGCAACGGTGCCACTTTAAAAGAGCTGACACCTCAAAAAAACGGCATTCGCATGCGCAAGCAAAAAAAAAAAAAAAAACGCTATGAAAGCAAAGAGGAAAACGAAAGTAACAAACCGCGCTATGAAAGCCAAAACCCCGTGTCGCTTCCTACCACTGACAGCTGCTAAACACACACTACTTCACTTCAGGAAGTCTCACTCAAGCACTTGGGTCAACACGAAGAACTGATCACTTTGGCGAAACGACTATCGAGGTAGGTGAGACAGGCGGGAGCAGACTTGGGCGGCCATGAAAATAATGGCGAAGCTTTTGTTTGTTATGGTATGAATCCAAACGGAAGTGCCCGTCTTGTAAACCTTTAAAAAAAAATTATGACTCTAATTACATGGGTTATTCTTTAAACGTAAAACTATTCCGCTCAAAAGGAAATTACAACATATAACAAAGGTTTAACAACCAAGATCTAAGGTGTCAATCAAACTCTCAGCCAATGAGAAGAGTTTCTATCGGACGTCGCTCCGTGACGTATAATACCCACTTTGTGGCGCGCGATTTAAAACGGAATAAATAGCCGCAAACTAAAATCAGTCTCGTGCAATAAATATTGATGTTAAAATGTTTTTTTTTTTTTTCGCGGAAAAATTGTTTTGAGACATGCTTGTCCCAATTAGGCTGTTTAAAAAACACTTTTTTTTCTTTGCAGTTACCCTTTAATAATTTCGTTTCTCGCGAACACCACCAGGGTATTATTTCCGGCTTCCGGTTGACCGCAAATAAAATACTTATGTGAAGACGGCCTGGAACACGGCCAGTACGCTTTCGGCCAATGGCGTCTCCTCATTTGACTCCTATACTTCCCAATGAATGGCCAAACTCTCTGTATGTACGGCTCTGCGGTGGGTTAGCCCCGTTGAGCGTGCTCCTTACCGAGCACCGGTGCACCGCGGAGAAGCAGCACACGCGAAACTCGCTTCTGCGCAAGCGTGCACAAAGCTTGCACTTGTGTGCTATATATGCAGATATGCAACATTCGGATATACGTACCTGATATGAAATTGCTGGCGACGTAAAATTATGTATGTGTGATGTATGTATATGAGCACCAGCATGTGCATTCCAGGAATGTATGCAAATGTGGACATACAGTATGCTTACATATATCTTGCCCCAAACTAAAAAAAAAAAAGATGCTTCGTGTGCTGGTTTTTCCACAGTCCCTGATGCGCTCCAAGACTCTGGTCAGGGCATCCGTGTGGGAAGATCTCCACAAGGCAAACAACCTCGAGTGCGAACGACTCGTGGAACGCTTCGTTTCGGAGGAGATGACGAAAGCTGTGATGACCTTTTTTCAAGACAAGGGCAAGCTCTGAGTGGCAAGACACATGACCACGCCGATGCCTTATTATAGATAACCATGAAGTGAATTTTGGGCTAGGATAAATTGGAATTTTACTAATTGCATATTGTTCAGTACGAAAAGCAAACAACTAGTATGCGAGGTTAAAACGCTTAAAGGCTGAACTCCATAGGACGAATATGCTGCGAAAAACCGACGAATTTTGCCCTGCGGCCTTTGCTCGGCGCGTGGAATCAGCACAGTGGCTGCTACGTCGCGCGCTAAGCGAGCGTGCCTTCGGGCGACGTTCGTCGGTTATTCGTCGCATAATTCGCTTCATGGAGTTCAGCCTTAAAGGTGCAATACGAAAATTTTGAAAGTAATAGCGGACTGTTTCTTACCTCCTTTCCTTCGAAAGCTCCCCGCATTTACGCTGTGATGTATCCGCTGTTCCTAAGCGTGTCAGTCGACCTCAGTTCACACACTGGAAACGAGCAGTGCATCACTCGGATGTATGCGCTCGTCAACACTCAACCCGCCGACGAATATTTGCTTTTCGCTGTTGTGGCCAATAGTGACGTGACAATACTTATCGTGCACTTGCAAATGACAAGTTCTATGGTGTGCTTAAGAAGCATGGTGGAAGCTTAGAGTAATCGCATCTGGTGCCCAAGGACGCCACAGCCACGTAATAGCTCATTTTGCTCTTGGGTTGAGGATTAAAGCTAAGGAGGATGAAGTTGAAAAAGCATTCCATGGTCTCTTTAAATGGACACTTTAAAGTTGATTGGGTAGTCAGAAGACTATCCAATCAATACTTTGCTACAGCGTCACGTATAATTTTAATGAGCCGCTGCTCGAAACCGAAACCTAAACTGGACTGGGGAGAAAGAAGAAATATAAAGGAGGAGAGAAGTGGGCGGAAGTTACGTGGCTGTGATACCTTCCATTTCCCCAATTAACGTATTTTCAGTTTTTTAGAAGCCGGAAAAAATAGGTATCATATTTCTATTTTATTTTTAATATTGTGTGTGTGCCTTCGATGACCCGCGACTTTGATGATCTTTGGTGGTTGTCTCCAAACCATAGAAAACGGCCAAACGGCCCGTCGCCACAGAGACGAGAGTGAGCGTGACTCAAACCGGCCAGTTCTCGATTGGCGGTTTTCGGGCAGAAAGATGACGAATTTCAAGCCGCGAATTGTTTTCTGGGTAGTTGGGCTATCATATGTCATGTACAAATAAAAACCTTGGCAAACATAAATAACTTGTTAGTTCCCCTTTAATGATGCTCCATGCTGTTACGGTTTTAATCCGGACTCGCGGTGGGTTTTAGAATATTTAGCGTTGTCACCACTGCGCATGCGGTGAACGCTAACCTAGAGCTATATAGTACAGATGAACAAATTATGCGGAATTATGTGACTTCATTTAGTTTCATAGCAGCCTCGAAGACAACGAGGCCTAGCGCTGGCCTACAGATCCCCAGTTAGTTCTACGGATCCCCAAACGAGGTGACCTACAGAACCCCAGTTAGTTCTACGGATCCCCAGACGCTCAGTGATGATACTTAATTAATAAACGTCTGCTCTTACCCTTGTGGCAGTTGTGATCAAGATTGGTAAAAAATCCTCACATTCGTTTGCTGTACTGATGGCTACCTCCTAGTTAGCCCAGTGTGTTGAGCGCTTCGCCAGTCTTGGAGACTTCCGGTGTCAGTTTCTGAACCTGGCGGATATTTTCAGCGGTGAGAAGTCGTATAGGAGGCGAGAAGTCTGCTCCATTTCAGGTGTGATTAAATTTACTCATGCGTAAATCTTTTCCACCTAAGGGATTTCTCCTCAATCATTACATGTACTTCGTACAACAGATTGCATGTAGTGTTATCAATTGTACGGGAAGGTTACGTGGTTCGGCTCAGTGCATAATTTCTCACTCTTGTTAAGCACTTTCTAAAGTCGTGCAATCACTCGCGTACTTAACAGGAAGGTGGGAAACATCATGAACAAAAAATCACTCAAACCAAATTTATTTGATTTAAGGGAGATTTCTCTTATCCAAATTGGCGTTATATGATTTTATTCGCTTTACCTTAAAATAATGATTTCTGCTTCTAAACTCGCGCACAGTCGGCTAGTTGCCCAACAAGAGTGACTTTTTCATTTGGTTTTAAAGCGTAAGGTGGTGGTATAGTCTTAAACGAAAAGCAGAAAGCTTGTGTAAGACACAATGATTATACTGCCAATGCAAGATCTACCTTAAAGGGGCCGTGAAACGTTTTCCCGAAATTCAGAGCTATATGTGTATTTGGAATCTTTGTCCTTTATTGCATAACCCACGTTCATTCATTTGATCGTCCGGATTCATTTATTGGCGCAAAAAAGATAATTTCGGTTTCTCGGGGAGCTTCCCTCTCAGTTCTACAAACACGTCATCATAAGTAACCAATAGGGAATTTTTGTTGTCTGCGCAAGATGGCGACGTAGACCGGACTGAACACTGATCTCTATGACAATAGACCGATCTCACCAAGCGTTCGGCGCATGGGTGACGCCGCCATAACTTTAGTTCGCAGGAGGCAGGCAGCAATGCACAAGACGGCTCGTGCCGCCTCATGCTCCACACGCGCAGAGCTCCAACGAGGTTGTCGTACGTGCAGAAAGACTAAAGCTCCCTTGATGCATTGCGGCAGCGGTGGCGTAGTCAAACTGGTTGGTGAGATCGGTCTATTGCTGGATCGCGCTTCCCCGCACCGAAAATGGAGCCACCGTCGGCCATCTTACGAGATATGCTCTAGCGCTGTCAAGCCTAGACAGTTGCCATGGTTACCGTGTGTAGGTCACGTGACAACAGAGACAACCGTCGCCTTGACAACGCTTCCGCGGAACCGGTAAGATGGCCGACCGGTGGCTTCAATCGCGCAATGGGCTCGAAGCGGGGAAGCGCGATCCAGTAATTGTCATAGAGATCAGTGGGACTGAATGACCACAGACAGAGCGTCAGATATCGCCTCAACAGCGGCGCCATAATGACGTCACGCAGGCAAGTCAACGAAGGAGATCTGACGTCTGATATTTCGCTCCGATAACTAACATGGCCGACCTCCCCGAGCTCCAGCGTCGCCTCTTACAACGCAGTCGGCTCCTGGGTTTTGAGCCGTGGAGCGACAGCCCATTGCGTCAAACGGGAGACCGTTCGTCGTCCGACAGCGATAGCAGCGGCGACGACATCGACTGCGAAGGTACGGCTTGTGCGGGCTCTCGACATCGTGCACAAACCCAACGACGTCTAGAGCTCGGGCGAGCCCCGACCACCAACCCCCCGAACCGGATCGGCTTGGACACACGGGCTGGTAAGTCTTAGGGTTTCCGAAAAATAACTTGCGAGTGCGTTGCTCACACGATCATTCTTATAGGAGGTATTCACTGGCCGCCATATTTGAGGTCACTGTTTAGAGCGCATGCTCAGAACGAGCTCACATTAATAGGCTGCCAAGACCGGCAATCTTGGTGGTGCGGAATGCACGTGGCGAAAGAACTGTGGAAGCTCGCCGTCAGCAAGCGCTCCGCAGCCGAGCACACAGCTATGGCCGCCAGTGAATACTTCCTATAGGTGCACCTGCGGGCGGTGCGTGCCGATGCCAACCGACCTCGAGAGCGTCTGCTGCCGCGAGGTTCCGGCAGCGACTCGGAAGCAGCCGTCGGATTGCCTTACGACGCACCCGCACTTCCATACGCTGTGTTTGGATGAAATGGTTTTGGACGTAGCCATTCACATGCTCCAGGACAATGGCATACGTTGCTAGTAAAGAAAACCTCAATAAAAAGGTGAAAAAAACTTCTACAGTGGCACTAGAAGAACGTGGGGATACGCGTGACCAAAATAAAAATTAAAATTATTTTTTTAATTTTTATTCTTTGGTTGTTAAATCTTTGGTTGTTAGTCAGCGTATGTCCTGTGTCCTTCTTCTACTTTGTGTCCTGTCCCTTTTGCGCTGTTTCTCATCATGTCGTTCAACCAACCAGCTCAGCAAGGTATGCGCTGCGCAGCCCGCCAGACGAGCAGCCGATAGACCCGTGACCCGGTTGTTACCATGGCTACCAAGCGACGGAAGACTAGGATGCGTTTGAAACCGAAACTCAATCGCAATCACGTGATGCTGTATCGTGTAAATAATATAAGAGCGTCAATAAATGATTATTTGTTTTTATCATTTTCAATTTGTTATGCGAACAATAAATAAAGTTTAATATCTGTTCCGCTTTATATATCACTTATGATGACGTTTTGTTGCCTCTGGTTCCCACACCGTGTCGTATGGTCGTTTCAGAATCGCCAAAACTTATGATTTTTAAACCCGGTTTGTAAATTCCAGACACAAAATTTGGCCGCAAAACTTAGAAAACAACATCTTTGGGCTTTAATGAATATAAGAAAATTAAGATGAGGTCAATACATTTTTGTTTCATGGCCCCTTTAAATTTATAACTCAGTCTGTCTCTTCATGACTGTCTATCTGTCCCTCTTTTGTTTTCTCTCTCTCACTGCTGGTCTGTGTGCTTTTGTGCGTACGCATAGTTCTTGTGTTTGATTCTTTCTTTCGCATTTCAATTTGCTTGCGTAGGATGCCAGAGAACTGAGCGAATGAAGTGGAATGTAGAAACAAAACTTCTTTTTGATGTGCTCAGAAGGATACCGTATTTCGCTCTCGTTCAGCCTACTTTGTATTTTCCTTGTTTGGTTTTTATTTAAATTAAATACAAAATAAATGCTCATGAAACGAATGAAATCATAAACAAACGAGAAACAAAACTATATTTTGTAGATTTTGTTTTTAGAAGTGTGATATAAATAATCACAGTAAACCTGGAGTACTTCAAATCACGATTTAAATTCTGCTTAAAACGACGATGAAAACCATTTTGAGTTCTATTCTCTACCATGCTTTCCACAACGTGCACAAACATTGTGGGCGGTCACGCGGCGTGATGCGTTTAGACAACGCTAGCTGTGCCGCTTATTCGACGATATGACGATGACGATCGTCATATCGTCGCCGAAGCTTTCCGCCAAATCTAGTGGGGAAATTGAATTGGTGCATAGGTCACCTGAAGTCAATTCTTCCGCTAAGTTTAGCGGGGAAATTGAATTTGTTTACGCTCACGCCGTCGCGAAACTGAGGGGTCGAGCCCGTAACAGCTACGGCTGTAAAATATGAACATAAAGTATAACCGCAAAGTATAGATGGTCGAAAATGTAGATGGATGAAAGAGAGCTTGCCTTCTGCATGTCTTTTATGTCCCTCTTTCGTTATCGTAAAATATAACCGCAAGTTCACAAGAACGACGAGTTCAGGGTGCTGGGCAGTTTCGAACGCACGCGGATTTGTCGATTTCGTTCCCTACAATAAACAAACAGCACAGAGTCGAAACGTGCGCATCGTGCGTTTCATACACCGCGTGGTAACCAATCAAATTAATAGCAGTGACGTGCAAACACGAGTCAACAAGAGTCATCATCATAGCGTTTTTCCATATGGGATAGGTTGATCGCAAGTAACAACCGGCCCTTCAACTCCTTGCTTTGCTTGCCACGGTTGCCGCGATGACATCGTCGTTTCTGTCGTGTAGTAGGGTTAGTCGTTCGCGGTTGTATCCTTTACTGCAGCCACCCTTGAGAAAGGAATGTGAGACAGATATATTAAAATTTATACACAAACTATACGAACTTCACGGTGGTGATGATATTTCGACGTTTCAAGGGCAAATTGTGGGCATTTGAGCACCGCAAACGCTACAAGGGCGAGTTCCGTGCTTTGAACAAGCCTGCCGAGCGGTGGCCATCAGTTGGTCGAACAACGTCTCACCAACAGATTGTTTCGTTTACTGCGACGTTTTATCAACAGTTTGTTTCATGGAAAGGTTCCCATGACCGTTTCATCGACACACCTTGCGACGTTTCGTCGAAAGCGTCTATCCGTGCACACCGATCGCCTCTGTCACCGTCATCCACACAGGCCTTGCTTGCCGAATCCTTGGCAAGCTCGTGTCTGATATTATCTTGATTATGGCACACGAGCTTGCAGTCCGATGAGGACTGCAAGCTCGTGTCTGATATTATATTATATTATTATATTATTAAGTTTTCCCGACCGGGGTGCGGGGCTTCCTCGCGTAGCGTGGAGTGTTTGGTAGCCCAGAACTATACTTCGTTTCACTTCATCTGCGAGCGAAGCCAAAGCTAGAAGCGCGAGACCAGCGCTTTTTGCGTTTCTGCCCAGCTCGCGCGCATGAGCAAAGCCTGAAGGCACGGAGCTTTCGTGCTCGCGCTTCCAGCTTTGCCTTCGCTCGCACATAAGTTGAAACGAATTATAGATCTCGCGAATTTAATTTTTTTTTTTTTTATCGGAGCCGCCTGAGTGAGTTCACTTTACTTCCGGTATCCTTCCAGCGAACCAAATGAAGTCAGTAATTCAATCCACTCCCCTTAGCAAAAAATAAAACATTGTCGAGGAAACGTCGCAGTTGCATTTGTTCGCGAAACAAGTTTCCACGAAACATCTCAGTGTCGAAGAAACGTATGTCCATGAAATATGTCAATAAAACGTGTGTCCATGAAACGTTGTCCACGAAACTTGTTTCGACGAAACTATATGGACCCCTGTCGAGCACACGTGTTTGTGCAGTGAAAGAGTATTTCAAGGCAGCATGCTCGCGCGTGTAATTTCAGCTTCGCTCGCATTTATCTTGAAACAGAGCTCGCCCTTTGCATATGCGCAGTGCCGACCACTTTTCACGTGACTACACGCTTGTTTATCATTATGGATTTGGTTTATAGTTTACACTCCGATTCAGCTCGGATTAAAGAGAAACCTACGCTACTTGCCTCGTGTGCCATAATCACATGCGGCCACCCGCGTCAGTAAACGTTGTTGTCTGTCAATAACAAATATGACGGTGTAGAATCGCGTGGCGAAAGTTCTCTATCAGCGCGCGCTTTGTGGCGAGCTCTGATCGTCAGCCGTCAGAACGTGGATTTTTTTTCACCAACCCAAAGTTAGAATGCTTCCGCTCTTTTTATTGCAAGCAGTCAGGAGACACAGCTTACCCCGCCTGAATGTAATAAAGTACTATGAAGATACAAACATTACAGCCTGAGCAGTACTATGTATAGAAGTTTTAGGTTTCGATGCGCTCAAGGGTATAAAATGTAGCGCTTTTCCTGTCTTCATCACCACGAGCGATACGCGTACGTACACAATATTTGACGAAGCGTCATAGTCCACCCACTGCATACTTTTAATATTACTTTTAATATTTTTTGCACAGCACTATTTGGTACGCAGAAATCGCCAATTTAATCTTGCTATATTTCCTAAATTCTAAGATAGCTCTCCATAAAATTAAAATAATTGATAGATTGTAGCCATTTCAACTGTCCCTGAACTCAGTGCTGAGAGTAAGTTTGATGATTTAAGAGTATGAGTAGTTCTTTAACATTGCCATCACTCATGCTATGTTGTAAGCATAAAACAGGGGTCACACTGCTTATACATCATATAAACGACAGTCTGCGTAAACAGATTCGAACGCGAGTTACGGCGAGATCCGCGCTTCGAATGCCGCATTGAAATGAGCTCAAGGAGAAACTTGGCACGTGGCATTCGAACCAGGGATATTGCGGTGTCTCGTGCCTTATGTCTGTATAACGGCTGAGGCTCATTTTTTTGTGTTTTCAAGTCTCAAGGTCAAAATAAAAATTGCAGTTACTACAAAATAGTTCCTTCGTTTTATTTTTTGAGGTATTTAATTCCTCAAGCTAGAGTTTGGAATAACCACGCTTATTGCGTCATCACGTTTTCATGGTAATCTATGAAACGCCAAACTCGTGCACAACAAAACGGCCGACTTGTGATACGTGTCTGACCGCGTGGAAACATGTGCAATTGGCTTTCCAGATCCCCGGGGTGGCAAATGCGCACCGCCAATAACAATGTTTCGATGCGTCGGTTCTATTGTCGTACGTCTGCCTCGCCATTAGCTCAGGACCATTTTCCCGTTTTGTTCTGACCAGATTTGCTGGAGAGGCGAGCTTATGCATAGGCAACCTAAGCAACCGCTCCCTTTGCATGAGAACTGGTGCAGCTGGACGAGGTTCTACAGAAAGCTCGCGCATCGAAAAGCAAGTGAACGGCCAGAGTTGTCAATTCCGGGAGAAAGAAAAATACCATACTGTATCAAAGCGCCACCACACTCAATTTATTGCGTTCATGCACAGGTATAGAAGGAGCTCCCATCGCCATCTGTTGGTTTTTCAGATCTTTGTTGGTTTTTCATTTTAGGGGCGAAGCTCCTTAGGGGCTAGCCATGTCCATCCTAGGGTTCCTCAATGTCCTTCTGTTTAGGGTGATGCCATCGTTTGTAGTACCCGATGCCGACAGCACGCGCTCACAGGGAAAATACAAAGAAATTGCAGGAAACAAAGTGTCGCCGTAGCACAGTCAGCGCCACGAGCGCGTGCAGGTCCAGGGACACGCTCTTTCACGCGCTTCAGAGCAAATAAAAATAAGCGTACGAAACAAAATGGCCAGATGTCATCACCCCAAGCAAAGCGCACATGAAGGCACCCCAGTCAGAGCCGTATATTAGGAGAGTTTGGACAATAGGCGGAGCAAAGGCCGCCGCCAGCGCCGAATATTCCCCCCACGCTTAGAGCGTAAACTAAATTTGTGACACATCGTCGACCAATCAGGAGACCTCTACTCCATCTCACAAATGTCGACAGTGAAGACAAAGGCACATGCGCGTGAGCCTAGCTCAGCGAAACGCTATTGTTTGTACGAGACCTCGTGCATAGGAGGCACTTTCCAAAGCCACGCGCTCGTGCCCATGCCTTTGTCTGCACTGCTAGAACAGCGTCCTGAGACTGGCTGAAAGAAAGCAGTGCAAAGGGTGGGGTGCGCGAGCGTCTTGAGACGCGGAGTTCCGCTCGGCACGGCTCAAATTATACTTCGTTTCACTTTACCTGCGAGCGAAGCCAAAGCTAGAAGCGCGAGACCAGCGCTTTTTGCATTTCTCCTCAGCTCGCGCGCTCGAGCAAAGCCTGAACGCACGGAGCTTCCGTGCTCGCGCTTCCAGTTTTGCCTTCGCTCGCACATAAGGTGAAACGAAGTATAGTCGTGGCACAAATTTAGAGCACGCGACCACCACTAGGGGCTGTTTCGCGGCCTGTGGTTGGCCCGAGATGCTCGCCTATTCTTACCAATGTATGGCCAAGCTCTCTCAATAAACGGCTCTGACCCCAGTCCGTCCGTCCGTCCGTCCATCTGTCTGGCGTCCAGTGCTCGTGCTCCTGCTCGTGAGCTCACGCGCTCGTGTAGGGCAAAAAGAAAAAAAAAGATGAAAAAAAAAATGATGGAAAAAATGTTTGCGCAGTCGACAGGATTCGAACCTGTGCGGGGAGACCCCAATGGATTTCTAGTCCATCGCCTTAAAGGAGCGTTGCAACAATTTTTGTACTTTCCGCAAACACTGCTTAGAACGGATTCCTGACGTTAATGATCTATAAAACACGCGTTCGTTATTCACCCCACGCAGTAGAAGTCCCAGAAAAAAATTAAAGAAAAACGAGCAGCGTTCACCCCTTCAACTCGCAGCCAGGACAGGCGGCCACGCGATCTGGAGCCGATCATATGCCGCCAATGTTGATCATAGCCACGTGCTGGGGTTGGCAAAGCACAGGGCACGCGCTGAGTTCCAGACATTGTTATGGCTCGGCTATTGTCGTCGTTGCAGCGATTGGACACGGGCCACTACCCGAATGCTTCTCGAGCCAGTAATTATCACGAGCCCAAATTGAGTGCCCACGCAATGCTCGGGTCCAATCTATGAACCGCATTCGAATATCGTCATAGGTGTACTGCGATCCCCACGTTACGTCATCAAATTTTTCAAAGGAGAGATTGAATGAAAATGCTCGCTTTTGGGCTTGAAATTACACCGCAACAAAGGAGTCTCTTGGCTAGTGGCGTTGCGTGCGAGTATCCTTGAGCCCCACTAGTGCCAGTAAGCTGGTGTAAAGTGAAAAACATTCCAAATGAATATCGTTGCACCGCTCCTTTAACCACTCGGCCACGACTGCGGGACGAGTAGGGGGCTTTGAGATGTGGAAGTAGCAAAAGAGCTGGGGATGTCATAAATGAAACGTTGCATGTAGCCGCTCAACGTCTATACAGGAGAGGGCGCTGCGGTCAAATGCGTATATAATCGGGTTAAACTTTGCATGCATTGGCTCAACGTTTATTGGCGAGAGGGCGCTGCGGTCAAATGCTCAAATGCGTATAGAACCACGTTCCATACCACACATTCTCTTTCTGACATGGATGAAAACGAACGAAAGGCTCGGCATGCTGCGGCTCAGCGTCTACGCAGACAAGCAACACCAGAGCTTCGCCTCAATCAACGTCATTCACCACGTGGAGATGCGGTTAATTTTTTGCAGATTTTTGTTGATAGGGTATTACATACGATATTATGGGGTATAGATCATATGGGTACGTATGTTTTTTTTTTTCTGTATAGATATTTTAAGCCAGTGGTTCTCAACCATCGATGTTTCGCGGACCCCTTGTAGATCGGCGGAGATGATGGAGGACCCCGTTCGTGGTGAGGGAGGGGAAGTGTATACGTTAAATATAATAATTATTGAATAAGTGGATATAACTAAGGGCTAGTGTGAAGTAGACTTCGCTCATCAACAAACACACAAGAAAACTCACCCGAAAACTGAAACATTTCTTCTCGACCCGAGAAAAGACGACTTTTATTGCCAGGCTTGACTGATGAGGCAGGGCTTCGCGGATTCCTAGAATGCCTTCGCGGACCCCAATTTGAGAGCCACTGTTTTAAGCAATGAGTCTTATTTACGAGGAGACTTGACGTCGCAGTAGGGACCAAGAAAAAACAATATTCTTTTGATATTTCATAGTTTTAATTTATTCGCCACCGCAAATAGAATATTTGTAGGCTTTTCGAACAAATGATTACCGTAATATCGCGCCTGGATACAAAGGCTGAAAAGACATAAAATACACCTTGTAAAATGTCTAGTCTCGTCGAACGACTCGGCGATGCCAGCTACAAGTTGCGCAACAGTAGTATATATCACAGCGCGCGAGCAAGTGTCATTAGAATGTTGAAGGTTTCGAAACGACCAAGTCGTGCGACAAAATTTACTGACTGGTTCTGAATACGGCCATGATTATTTAATCTCTTCGCAATCTGCCAAGTGTGAAAGATGGTCGACACAAACGCTTGATTGCGTATCAATTGAAGCGAAATGAAATGCTCATTTAAATATAGTCAACGCAGGACGGCATGTCAAAGATTTATTTCCGCATTTTCAGAGTAAAACGTATCACCTCACACGACACTCGTTATAAAATCATAGTGGTCGGCGCAAATTATTGATTTGAAAAAAATTAATACCTATAAATTGAAAGGCGTTGGAACACGTCTTTCAAATCAAGTGTACCCTACCCGAGCTTCTCGAGACTTTATTTCCTTATGGCCGGTTTAAAAAGATGTCACCTTCTTCGAAATGAAATAAATAAAATTACGGCAGCACACAGACTTCGTTGAGTGCTGTCAGTGAGGAAGTTCCATGATGTCATAACTCTTACTCAACTCGACCCCCTTAAATTGCCAACTTCGCCCAATCACGCCGTCTTTCAAATAAAATAGGCAGTTAGCCGACACTTTATAACCCCCTCGCTCCGATTGTTCGAAAAAAAAGAAAAAAAGTTGATCGACTCATTCTGAAAAGAGAAAAAAAGAAAAGTGTAACACAGGGGCCAATCAAGGCATCAGGTTAGCGGTTGGCGACCGTCATCACGTGGAGTTAACTGAGCATAAAAGGAAGCTCCGAAATCATACAAGCCCATCCCACATCGACGCCTCGTATTCCCCCTGGCTCTTCTCACTCAGAACAATGGGATCAACGGCGCTACTTTTCGCCTTTTGTTTCTTGGGACTGGCTGCCGCGCAAGGAGGTTCTGACTACGGTTCCTCAGGTGAGTACATGCCAACTGTCTGGAGAATCTAGGGAACGAATCTAGGGAATCGGCTCTTTGTATGGGAAGAGGGAAATAATGGTGTCCTTTATATGGTCACTGAGAGCTTTAGAAACGCAGGGCGTGCAGAGTCCACTGCATCTCATTACCGCTCTGCCGCCAATCAGATTACGGCGTTAGCCAGCGAGAACGGAAACGAACCAATCACAAAGCGAGAATCATTAACGTAGTGAGCCACGCCCCCCGCGTTTCTCAAGCTGCCGCGGGGCCTATGCGGAGAGCAAGTCGTCACCGCAACTCCTGAGCAAGCCTTGCTCAGGAGTTGCGGTGACGTCAGAAGGACGCCGAGCTCTGATTGGCTGATTGAAAAAAATAGCGGATAGACCTTAATGCTAGAAGCCTTGAGGTCTACCCACTGTTTTTTTCAATCAGCCAATAAGAAGTCGGCGTTGTTTTCTGACGTCTCCGCCACTTCTGCGCAATAAGCAGACGACGTGCTCTCCGCATATGGTTCTCTTAATTTTTTAGTGACTCCGGAAGAGTCGCGAAGTCCAGTGAAATTTTGCTTAGAACCTAAGCTCGTGTTCTGGTCTGCAGAAAACGTAATCCAATAAAACAGTTACAAAAAAAAAACGAGCTATTCGTACGAAAGTTTTTGCTTGACGTCTAACGGTGCGACCCCGGCTTTAACGGGCATGCTGTGCACACGCGCGCCCATGAAGTGAAAGCGCCGTCCAAGACGGGAGAGCGCCTTCAGAGCGCGCGACACTAGAGCGCCGACGTTAGATCGCGCGACACGAGGGCGCTGCGACAGTAGCGCGCTTGACACTAGAGCGCACGACACGAGAGCGCATGACCAGTTGAGCGCGCGACACTAGAGCGCACGACCAGTTGAGCGCGCGACACGAGAGCGCACGACCAGTTGAGCGCGCGACACGAGAGCGCACGACCAGTTGAGCGCGCGACACGAGAGCGCACGACCAGTTGAGCGCGCGACACGAGAGCGCACGACCAGTTGAGCGCGCGACACGAGAGCGCACGACCAGTTGAGCGCGCGACACGAGAGCGCACGACCAGTTGAGCAAACACCGAAAAATGTGTGATGTATCCGCGGCTTCACAGACAGAACAAAATTGTGCGACTCATCGAATTGAAGCATTGGTGATTTTTGATTCATTGAATACGCCTTTAATAAAAAATAAGATGGGTACGACTCTTTCTAACCAATTGTTTACGGACATCGGAGAGAAAAGGGGGCAGGAGAGTGGGCTGGGGCATATAGGTACCGGGAAAGTTTGCAGCTGAGTGGAGCAGGGAGTCTAAGATTTCTTCACAGTGCTGCGGTGGGCCTCTCGGATATACTATAAACAGGTATTTATTTGCTATATCTGGTCTATTCTTGACAGGCATTTGGGCTCCGATCTATTTGGTGGCTTTTTAGACATCCCTCGCATAAGTTTAAATGGTATTCTGACGTCCATGTCCGTAATGAAGAAAGATCACCGCTAAAACGTATCAGTAAAAAACTCATCGAAGGAAAGCTCAGCGCAATTTTATCGCATGCAGATCTTTTCAGCTTTTTAACGGATACAGGAAAACCTCCCCTGAAAATCTGCGATATACAAAATCAAAGAACTAATGAAGCCTTCATTAGTTCTTTGATTTAGAAAACGTTAGAGAAAAAGTTATAAAAATTAGAGAAAAACATTGCAGCTGACCTAAGCTAGGTCAGCTGCAATCTTTGTTTTTTGCCTGCAAAAATGCACGCTACCGATATTATTCTTTTTCTGTTAGCTTTTTGTAACACTTTTTGGTTTGTCACACGCAAACATTTCGTCGACTCATTTCGCAATGTCATTGCTGAATTCCGCGGAATAAATCCCTGCCAATTTTACATAAAACACGCGATGACCGAAAGAGTGGCCGGTCCTGGTCGGTCCACTCGCGCTGGACTGGTTGTGCGCTCTCGTGACGGGCGCTCTAATTACACGCGCGCTAACGTCGCAGCGCTCTTGAGTCGAGCGCGCTAACGTCGCGGCGCTCTAGTGTCGCGCGCTCTAACGTCGCGGCGCTCTAGTGTCGCGCGCTCTAACGTCGCGGCGCTCTAGTGTCGTGCGCTCTAACGTCGCGGCGCTCAAGTGTCGGCGCTCTAATGTCGGCGCTCAAGTGTCGTGCGCTCTAGTGTTGTACAGCCGTCCAAGACCACACGTTCGCGCTTTCAACATTGGCTTCGGTCGATTCTAGAGCCAGTAAATAAGTAACGCATTAGAGTAACGACAGGATTAAGTCATCTTAGTTTTTTTAAAAAATCTTTGCTGCCAGTTATGTGAAACTTTATCCTAACTCGCAGAAAACGCACTTCTGTCCCCCAGAAATGCTGAACCGGTCCGCGACAGAGCAAAACGATATCGCCTGGAGCTTTCTCTCACCGTCTCTACGAAACTGAAAAAGTAGCATTTTCAAGTTGTGACGTACGTCAACTGCGGTCTCCCTGCACAAAGACCAGGCTGGAAGCGTTCGCAGGAACATCCGGAAATAGAGGGCCGTAAAGCTTAGCTATATACTCACTTGCTCCGTGTGGAATCCATGGCAAAGCGGGGCTACACGTGACGCAGTGAATGGGGGGTCGTAACAAAAGTTTCGTTTTTGTCGAGAACATGGGCGCGCGAACATGCCAACCTCATTTCAAGCCACGTTTGCAGTCTCAAGGGTGGGACGATGGTCAAACAGGGTCGAACTTATTTTTATCGGCAGAAGAAAGGCCCGACGACTACCCAGTCGTTGAAATCTCCTCGGAAGAAAGCGAAACCAGCTTTCCGGAAACTAGGCCTTCAGGAGCGGCGACCCAAGTAAGTAAGGGACACGTACCAAAGCAGAATTTTAGCGTCTGCAAATTCACAGTCCGCCATTACACAGTGCGAGTGTATATAGCAGAAGCTACAAGATCAAGATTTAGGTTTTAAGCCTCCGTTTCAAGCCCACGCGCTCGTGCTTTTCAAAACACCGTGTCGGGACAATACGCTCGTAGCTTGGAATTGGCTCGCACATAAAGTGAAACGAACTGTACGGTAAAAGTGGGAGAGAGGAGAAGAAGAGAGCATGGCGGGGGCGTCAGAACGCCGATCACTGGTTTGAGCGATTAGCGGCCAGACCTAAAGCTAGCCGCCTTTGTCCCCCCTGCACTC